>JAQGAS010000248.1:0-69088 GCA_034686365.1 Pachymerium ferrugineum | reverse complement strand
ATAATCACATTTCAAAAGAGCTGCTTTCTAGCATTTTCGAATTATTTTGTTTGCACTAATCCAAATAGGAATAAAAATTGATAATAATAATAATCACATTTCAAAAGAGCTGCTTTCTAGCATTTTCGAATTATTTTGTTTGCACTAATCCAAATAGGAATAAAAAGCCACTGGCATCGTCTTTGTCATCATCTTTCTTTTCTCCCTTTTTGCCAGTTTTGCCGTTTTTGTTGTTGGCCTTGTTGTGCTTGCCTTTGGTGTCTTCCTTGTTTTTTTTCATGGCTTTTGTGATTTCCTTGACATTTTTCTTGCCCCTTTTGCCCTTGTTGGTATCGCTGACCATCCTGCTAAAGTCATCATGGATTCTCGAAATCAAGTTCATCGCTTGCTTCGCCTTTTTGCCGCTAACAAAATTGGAGGCGTTTGATGTAATTAAGTCAGATAGGGATTGGTCTTTCATTACAACATCTGTGGGCAGCGTGTCCTTTTGAGGTTGAGACGCGCTGCAAGTTGGATAACCACCAGATGCTGTTTCCCTAGTGCCTCCGCGGCGTGTGGAAGGCTGTCTACTAGGAGTGATATCCATTCGAGAGGAGCTTCGAGCTTTTCGTTTTTTTGCCGTTCGGGGCTGACGAGTGGTACTGCGGCCTGAACGGTTCGCTGGTGTAATGTCCATTCGAGAAGGACCAGTTGTTCGTTTGATGTACGTGCGCGTTTTTGGGCGAGATGGATGAGTTGAATGAATGGAGTCCATTCGGGGCTGACGAGTGGTACTGCGGCCTGAACGGTTCGCTGGTGTAATGTCCATTCGAGAAGGACCAGTTGTTCGTTTGGTGTACGCGCGCGTTTTTGAGCGAGATGGATGAGTTGAATGAATGGAGTCCATTCGTTTTGCAGTTCTTGAACGACTTTGAGTGCAGATCTTCGGGGCTTTAGGTGCTTTATAGGCAGAAACAAAATCAACTTTCGGTTTACGATCTTTTTTGGGCCTCGTACGTGAGTGGATTTTCGGAGACATTCTGTATCAATTCTTGAAAAAAAGAAAAATAATGTTGTTTTATGTATTTTGCTTATGAAACTAATACAATTCTTACTAGTTGGAACTCTTAATTCCAAATAGAAAATGGACCAAATTTTGTATGCGACCTTACTCAGCCAAATGTAGTTGCCTACTGCAATTTGTTTAGTACGCAGCTTTCGCACTAGATGGCGCAGTCGTTTTGGCTTTTGAGCCGAGTGGATCGACATCGAGGGGACCGACACTCGATCGACATTGGAGTCCTATTTATATTTATATTTCTTATTTTTTCAAAAAGTTTCCTGCTGTGTGAATATTCACCTCCTTATTTTCACATTTTGGAAAACAATATGGTTTTGGACCTCGAATAAATCATTGAACGAGACCGCCCTCAATCGACACTCAGAATTATTTTTAATAGTGCGCAGTTGACCATTGAGGTTGGGCTTTAAAAACAACTTTTGGAAATCCAATCTAAGTCTAAAAAGTTTGGACCGCTCGAACAGTCTGCATAATCAGTTCAAAATTATAATACAAGATGTCGCTATACGTCTTCCAAACGATGCGAAACAAATTTGTGAATTGCTCGCAGCTTCACTAATACTTTTCTCTCCCGCTCGATTTTTTAGTGACGTCACAATTCAGCAGAAACTCCTTCAACACACAGTGTTGAAAATGACGTCACACCTAACACTCGGATCAATTTTCCCGCCAAACTAGGCTTGAAGGAGAAATGGTCGCCCAACTAATTTGCCAAGCCAACTATTCCGGTAAAACGAACTAAATACCTTATTTAACTATTATACATCCATACAATTATTAATAAGTATTAATACTGCAGGTTGGAACCAAGTAAGAAGCATATTTTCAAAATGATAACAACCATGTCCGAAACCTCCTTAGTGCTCTCTCACATCCAACCAATGAGCATCTCCATTAGCGGCTGCTAGTGTCTCAGTCCGTCATTCGGCCGGTCATTACTTTCAGTACTAACTTCATGTGGATTGTGCTCCCAAAACGTCGATCGCGAGCTGTAATTCAACTTCTCCAGAGAGGATTCTTTATATACTTATAAGCACCCATTGAATCGTCATTTCTGTGCCAGGCATGAGTTGGAGAAACACGGTAAGACAACACATTAAAATTTTAAAACATTTCACTGTTTCCCTGCAAAAAAAAATAATAATAACCACAACCTGTCAACGTGGTTAAACGACCAAACCGCTGACACTGCATAAACTAACTTAAAATTTCGGTTTTTAAGTGGCTAAACGCACCTAGAGGCAAGTAGATTTATTTTATCGCCAAAAAAAAATTTTTGTGATCAAAATTTTCTGTTTATTAATCGGATTTTTTGAATTGACAATTTGCAAGATGTGAAAAATTTATTTGACAATTTTTAAAAAAAATTTATGTTGTCCATGCGGGTTTTTAGAGTGAATTTTTGGATAGGGTTTGGTTAATGTCGAGTTTGAGAAGTTTAAAACGTGCTTTGCCCCAAGCGCTGTAAGTTCCATTTACCAGGGCCTTCTTCTCCCTTCACTTTTTACTTTGTGCCTATTCACTCTTGTTACGATGTAAAAGCATCGTTTGGATTTCAATATCACTTTTTCACTGTTTTTTATTACTCCTTTTCTATTATTCCCCTTGAGGATTTCGATGGCGTTTTTTCTCTCTCAGAAATTCTTTTTTTTTTGTAATTGCTCCAGTCGATGAATAATTTAATGAGCACTTTGAAGAGTTTAAAAAAGGATTTTGAGATTGGAATTAGAAAAAAATAGAAGTTTGCAATTTTTGAGATGGAAATTAAGGGTTTGGGGATGAGAAAATGAAGGAAAACGTGCGGGGGGTTTTCGAGAGGTAAGTGGGGGTTTGTGGCAGGGACAGGGTTAAAAGAGTTGGGGAAATGTGTTTTGGGTAGTTTAGTGGATTAGTTTGAGATTGTTTGTACAAACTGTAGTTAAAAAGGTGAACGGTTTAGAAATTGTGTAGCAGACGCGGTGTCGACGATTTCCTTGGGAATTTTGACCTTGATAGTGACCACATGGCGCTCAATTTGGTTCGTGAGTTGAGTGGTGGGTTAGGATGTGAAAAATAGTGGTTTTTAAAATTAAGAAATTAGATCTTTTGGGTTCGAAAAAATATAATTGTTTGTTTAGGTGTTGGGGTTAAAAAGATAGGGGAGTTTGTAATGCATAAGGGTTTGGAATTTAAATTTTTGGTCTGTGAAAAAAATTTAAAATGACTTCTGAAATATTTTTTATTAAAAATGAAAGAGATCTATTTTTTTTCAAAGTTTCTGTTATTTTAAAAACTAATTTTTAACATTGTTTCAATATTTCTAATTATTCCCTTTAATATGGAAATTACTTCCAATATTCGAACTTTTTAATCTTCAATTTTGTATAAATGACTGAAATTCTTAATTTATCAAACTGTTGAATTGAAGCTACAGTCCAAAATTGTTTACTCCAATAATCTTTCTCTAACAAAAAAAAAAGTAACCAATTTTTTTCTTCCCTCAGCATACACGACCCTTCCGAAAGTCGTAGCAGGGTGGCCCTTCCACACCAGGACCCCACCACCATGAGCTACTTCCTCATCACCGTACTCCTCCTCCAACTCCTCATCCAATCCACCGAGAGTGAACAATCTCGGCAATTCACCGTACAAGAAAACGTACCTATCGGTACTCTAGTCGGATTACTCGACGACCCCGACTCCCGCGCAATGACATACCTCATCGTCCCCTCACCAGGCAGTGCCGTCGACTCCGACTTATCCATCGACCAAACAACCAAAGAAATCCGCACCAAAGTCGTCCTCGACCGCGAACTACGAAGCGCCTACACGTTCGTCGCCATTCCATCGGACGGAGAGAACATTCGAGTCGTAATACACGTCAAAGACGAAAACGACAACGCCCCGGAATTCTCAACGCCATCAATGTCAGTAGAATTCCCGGAAAACACTCCACGTGACGTCAAACGAACACTCAACCCAGCTAGAGACGCTGATTTGGGTATCTACAACGTGCAGCAGTACAAAATCGTTTCCGGAAACACCAACAATGCATTTCGATTGTCATCACACCGAGAACGAGACGAAGTTTTATATCTAGATCTGCAAGTTAACGGGTTTCTAGATCGAGAAACGACACCATTTTATCAGCTGGTCATCGAAGCCTACGATGGCGGAACCCCTAAACTAAAGGGATCAATGGTCGTCAATGTAACAATCGTCGACGTCAACGACAATCAACCGATATTTAATCAAAGCCGGTATTTCGCTTCTGTACCGGAGAATGCAACTATCGGTACATCGGTTGTGCAACTATTCGCTACAGATTTAGACGAAGGAGAAAACGGACGAGTTAGTTATCACATCAATAGACGGCAATCGGATCGGGAAAGATTTTTTGAAATTGATCGAAACACTGGAATCGTGTCTGTTAACAAAGGGTTAGATTTTGAAACTAAAGAAGTTTATGAATTAGTCGTTGTCGCACGTGATGGGGGCGCGCAACCTTTAGAAACAACAGCTTTCGTTACGTTAAGAGTTCTAGACGTAAACGACAATCGTCCGACGATAAACTTAATTTTTTTATCAGATGACGCTTCACCTAAGGTATCTGAGGATGCACAACCGGGGAAACTGGTCGCACGAATCAGCGTTAACGACCCGGATTCCAAAACAGAATACTCAGACGTTAACGTAACGCTCGAAGGCGGTGGTCCGTTTTTTGGACTCCGTACACGAGATCACGTTGTTTATTTCCTTTACGTAGAGTCGTCGTTAGATCGTGAAACTCGTTCGAATTTTTCCCTAACGTTAACGGCGACCGATAGAGGTCATCCCCCTTTACAGGTGTCTCGTACGTTTGATTTACACGTAACAGATGTGAATGATCATGTGCCAACCTTTACGAAGAACATGTATTTCGCTTCGGTGCAGGAGACGGCTGATCCCGGGACGAGTGTCGCTCAGTTGACGGCGCTTGATGCTGATGAAGGGAATAATTCTCTTGTTACTTATTCGATTAAGGATACTCCCGATACACATTCGCAGTGGTTTGAGATTGATCCGAAGACGGGCTTGATTACTACTAAGTCGCATGTTGACTGCGAGACGGACGCGTCACCACGGGTGGTGATTGTGGCTTCGGATGGCGGGTTGCCACCGCTGTCTTCGAGTGTGACGCTCACTATTACAATTTTAGATGTGAACGATAATGAACCCATCTTCGATCAGAGTTTCTATCACGTGTCAATCAACGAGAGTGTGCCTGTAGGACACTGCATATTAACGGTAAGATTGTTTATGTTGCATATTTTTGTTTTAAGTTTGTGTTTATTTTGATTTGTAATTTCCTTGACTGTCCGAAAGGGGTGAATATTTATAATATGTGATGTCGGGAGGAAATTTTGTAGTCTGGTTTCGTCTCTTGAAACTTTTCTATGGGAGAAGTTTTCGTATATGAATCGCCTCATAGAGATAACTAGAGGCACTTGTTCCCTCTAGTGCCATATCAAACAAGAACATAATGTTGACATACATATTACGCCTGAGAGCAAAAGTCCTAACCTTTGTCTTAATGTTCAGACATGAGGTAATTTTAATATTGGGTGAATAATGGAGTTTTTGATGTAAATTAACTGAAAAATGATGAAACTAAAGTGTATGATGATAAGAACTAGTATATTGCTTTGGTATAAGTTTAAGACATAATAAGAATACTGTGCTTGGAAGATTAATCACCAGGGTGCTTTCTGTAAAAGCCGAAGTATATACATAGTAAGCTGCATATTCAACAACATGAAATCAAAATGGATGTGCGTAATTCAAGGATGGTACAGGGGCTTAGAGGTGACATTGAAATGCTCTTACTAATTGTTATTACCTTTAGTATAAAGACATGTACAAGATATTACACCCAAGAGTCAAGATTCAATTAATTTACCACAAGACGTACGGATGCAGTGTATTGTGGGAGTGTCGATTCTTGAAGAAGTTTCTAATACCTTACGCCATTAAGTTGTTGCAGTCTTCCATACTGAAATTCACATAGCAATGCTTTGCGATTAACCAACCAATGGAAGATGACCTGGTGTTACTTACCTGGGATATACATTACTTTGACTAGTTAAAAATAATCTAATTATGACACAATTTTGATAGGTTCATACATAAAAGGAAGTAAAAATTGGGTTAATATTGAAGCAACAACTAAGGTCATATAGGCGGCAAGTACAGACTAATCTCCTCCATTAAAAAAACGATTCGCTTCAACTGTGACTATAGGCCAGCAAACCCCCTCTCGCTTCATCTAATTTTAAAAACCCTTTTAAACGATCAAATGTGTCAGAAAACTTCGTTACTTTTTCTCCCTTAAAAATTATTCTTCGGGAAAATTTCCTTGATGCTTTTAGGAAATAACTAGCTCAATCCCTTAATGGTATTAGGATTCTACCACAAGACAGTGACCTTATGACGTAAGATCGATCTGTTGGATCGATGCTAAGAATTGTATATCTTGTTTTGGGACTCGCATCTTTTGTACGCTGAAATGTGTTTTAATCCCTAGCGAGAGTTTGTGGAAACAGCAATGGTAGCCCCCCTGCGACTCTCACAGAGGGGGCGGTCTTTTCATTGCATAATGGAATTCTAATTAAAAGCGCATTCTTCACTAGTGGTCGAAAAGATTGGAATTCGCATTGTCAAATTAATTAAAGGTTCATTGTACAATATATAATTTCATAAATGCCTTTTGGTAGTAAACAAAAGTAGCTCGGGTTTCAATATGGTTGATCAAAAGTAGACAGGGCGGGAAATAGTTGGGGGAGAGTTAATTTCTAGGATTTTTTATGTGAATACGGCTTAATCAAAATAACATGTGGCATGGTGAAGGCTTCTTCTTGCAGCATTTCCATTCAGATGAGGTCACGGTGTGAGGTCAATTTCATCAAGTTCACTGCTGATGACTTGTGGCTATTGGGAAAGGTCAAGGCCTTTGAAAACATTCGTTGCATTTTCAACTCATTTGCCCACTTTTTTTTATTTTTTTATTGGTGGGGGAATAAGAAGGGTCTTTTTCTCCTTTGATGCTTTGTCTTGGTTGTTTGGGAAGAAGATTGTCAAAGACTTTAGTTGTTTTGGGGTTCAATTTCAAGGTGGGGTTTTAATCCCTCCCCTCTCCTAAAAGGTTTTATCTATTCTTCTCTAACACTTTACAAGAATTTCTTTTCAAATTGCTTATTAGAAAATTTTTGGGGGAATTGTTTAAGTGAGGTCTTTTTCCTGTTAGAAATTTTCTTCATCCTTTTCTAATTTTTGCCAATGACTGCTTCTACCCACAGCTTCCTGAGTTGAGCTTTTTAATTCTTATTTATGTCAAGTTTTATCTTAATTCGAGTCTGAAGAAATGTTTTTTTTTTTTTAGTTTTTGAGAGTTAAATTAAGGTATGAAAACAATAAAAACTGAGTTGCATCTTTTGAAATTAAGAAATTTAGTGACAACAATGATATATTTCAGTTTAATAGTGCATTTGAAGCAACAATACATGCAAACATTACAGTATTTTGAGAAAGTGTCATGAAATAACATTAGTTATTGTTGAAACTCAAATAAGAATGACACCAGCAAGATTTGTTAAACAAAAAATTTTCAACAACTACAAAGGTCACTGACGCTTTTAACAATATACGACGATGAATGTAAACACCACAAAACACAGCTTTTTTTTAAACTCTTACAAACAGTTAACAAGATTTGAAGAGTTTCTTTCTCTCTAATTAATAACTTTTTTTCCAAACAATTTTACTTTTTTATTTTCCAGGGCATACTTGATGCTATCAAAATGTCCTCAGTGCATAATTTAACATTTATATTTAACCATTTCAAAAATGAAGATTTAATTTTAATTGGATGGATAACTTCAATTAAACATTAATTGCTTTTTTGTCTTTTGAAATTTTAATTAAATACGGATTAATTCTGTATTCAACTGGGATTATTCCTTTAATGGAGGTTGCTCGATCAACCTTTAATCGCTTTAAATATTCGAGTATGTAACTCTGCTTCTACAAAAAAGCAAACAAGTTTGTAATTTTTTTTCTTACCACAGTATTGAAGGATAAAAAAAAGTTTTTAAGGTTTGTTTCATCAGTGATGTAATTTAAAAGGATTACTTTAATTAGTTTCATATTTTTATTTCCTTGTTTTCTTAGCTTTTTTGTTGGTTGCATTGGAATTTCAGAGTTATTGAGGTTCCTATCAGGAAATGATGAGAATAAACAATGTTTTTTTTGATTGAAGAAGCTTAACTTCAGCCAACTGACAATGTCACTTGGCTGAGTCGCACTACAACAGCTAGTTTTTGTGGTGATAACATTTCAATCATTTCATTTCCTGGATAGAGGATACTGCCAATAACCCAGACAAAAGGGTTAAAAAAAATATTGGAGAAGAATTGTAGATTTTGATTACTTTTAAAGAGGACATATCTAGATTATTGATCATTGTTAATGATATTTCTATATTTCATGAGAGTTTATACAGCATCAGATTGCAGGATTAAGTGGATCATGTTTCTAGGCCTGGTGCAATTCGATTGATTCTTTGTTGTAAAGCCTCGTATACATTTTTCATAGCTGTGCCATTTCAAGGGATCAAAATTTTAAATTTTAATCTCGTATATCTCAATTTATTCTTTGTGTATGTCCAAACGTCTATTTGTATATTTTTACATTATTTAGGAAAGATGAATTTTTTTCCACCAAATAATTTTTTCTCTCTTGGAAACCCGCTATACACATTTTAACCCAACAGTTCCCGACTACCTTTTGACCAGTCTCCGAAAAAACGGTGCTGCTTCGCTTCTCTTTTTTTTTTCTCCACATTCCCATTGAAGTTTAATCCCATCTTGACATTAGTCCAAGATTTACCTCTCTAATCCTAACACAAACCCCTAATCACAACACTAATCCAGTAAACTTCATGATTTCGTCATTATTAAGGCATCATCCTATGGGATGTCTTTAGGATACGTTTCTACACATCAAAGCATGACACAAATAAATCATCAACTAAATGAATAAATAAACCCTCGAAAATGAGACTAATCACAGGTTTCCCAAGGAGGGGAAAAAACTTTTATTACAGTTTAATCAAATTTATTTGCGCACTAAAATTCCACACGTTATGGCATGCGAAGCTTACACCCTGCTACATACTTGTACACTTCTTTTCAAAAGAAGCCAAGTGGAGAGAAATTTGAATTTATTGCCGTCTGGGGATTTGAACCATTATACATAGTCAACCGCAACAAGAGAGGAAAAAAATATTCGTGTCATTCTATTCTTACACTACACAAATTATCGTAGAAAAGAATGAACACTTCACACTGAATAAACACTAAACTAAATTTTCTACTCTATATTTTTTATCTTTCTATAAAAAAATGCAATTACATGAAATAATGATGAGTCAATCTATTAATTTTTTCTCTTCCAATTTGATTCAAATGCCACGTCTTCTACCCCTCCCCTTAACTCATCATTCATTACCCCACCCAACTTCTAAGTGCAGAGCTAGCCAAGGGGCTAATAAGCATTTAAAAATCAACTCTCCCCATCTCTTCCTTTTGCACTCACTTCTTGTGCTTACCCACTGCAGGGAATATTAGGAGAAGATTTTTTTAGCTGATAAAATGTCGGGTTTGATGAACAGCCAGAATGGTTGTCAAATGTTGCAGTCTGGTCCTGATTATGACCAGTTAGGGGCTTTTTTTTTTTTTTCAAGTGTGACATTTTTTAAATTGTGGCGGGCTCTAGACAATTTAAAAGCTCATTAATCCGGTTGTCTGGTTGGTAATTGTGTGAATTTCACGCTCTGGTGATAGGTATGGTTTGTTATAAACATGGTACGGTTGGCTTTTGGGCAGGTGGTGGAATAGTTTTGGATGTGGGTGTTTTCAGGTTGGGGTATAAGTGCTGTGAGGGTCTTGAGAGGGATGTCTAGGACCTTGTTGAGTGGAGGAAAGTTGAAAAATATGAGCTTGAAAGTGTGTTATAAAATTTAAATTTCAAAAATATTAATCAATAAAGTTTATGCAATATTAAAACTGTTAAAATTTAAGAGTTTAAAGGGACACTCAACCCCTGAGACAAGTTGGGTTTAAATAAAAGATTGCAATTGTCTAATTACGTATCCAATACTTAAATTTCTTAATTTTGAACCGTAATTTAGTTTAAAACGAAAACATTCCATTACGTGATCTAAACCAACCAATGGAATCAATTGTTGTGGTCCGGCTGGGCCAGAGAATTCGATCCCATTGGTCGGTTTAGATCACGTGCTGGAATGTTTTCGTTTTAAACTAAATTACGGTTCAATAAGTATTGCGTACACGTTTAGAGCATTTCAATCTTTTATTTAAACCCAATTTGACTTAGGGGTTGATTGTCCCTTTAAAGTTAAAGTTATCATAACAAAAACAAGCAACTAACTCCTAAAGACTTGTTCACGTAGTTGTGAACTAGAGAATTGAAAAAAAAAAATTAGAACACAAAACCACACCACCCAAAACTTTCCACCTGAATTACATGTCACTGCCACTTACAAAAAATCCCTTCAACCCCTTTACAACTACCCCAAACCTGTAATTTCATCTCTTCCACCACCCCCATTCAAATAAAACCCTTCTCTACAAACAACCGACAAACAGCATTCCAAATCCCACCTAAAACGCCAACTAAAAATTCCAGCAAAACAAAAAAAAATTCAATTAAGTATCTTTAATGGAGCCTGCAAATGTTAATTTGAGAAGAAATGACGCGCAAACTAGCATCGTGTTTTCAAGCCGTCACTGCAAAAAAGAAGGGAGCCTAAAAGGAAGCAGGTGTGAAAGAGAGAAGGGTAGGGCTTTTGTCACAAGGGCATGTTCCAGCCGATTACTCCAGAATCTATATTCCAACTCCTCCCTCTCCTGCCAGCCCAGTGAACACCAATTGAAGATACAGAAGTGTGGCTGACAGCCTCCAGCAAAAGAATAATAGCCCCCAACTTGAATCTGTGTATATTTATTTGGCAAAAACCTCTGCTGTGGTATGCACCTTCAAAAACATTCCTTTGGATATATTGTATCAAAGTGTTATAATAAACCAAAAGTCTATTACACTGACAAGAAATACTAAAACTGTTCTATTTGTGAAATTTACTACTTTAATGACATACCAAAAAACTTGTATACAATTATTTTCTACTTCAGGCTTCAATAGAATGTTCCAAAACAAGTTTTGTGTTATTAATATTTTTTTAATAATTCCCATTGCCAGGCATTAGATATGAAAGGTTTTTAATAAAAACAATTTTTTTCCCCTTTGGATTTTTCAATATGAAATTTCCATTTGGTGAATGAAGGAGAAAAAAAAATGGCATATGTTTTTCTTTTAAGGTTTTCCCCTAAGGTTGAGAAAGTTTGTTTATGGAGTTTTTATAGTTGAAATACCTGAGTGAAAAAATCCATTATGCAGTTATTAGGGTGATAGTGTCATATCATTTTTGGACAATAAAGAAGTTTTGATGCGACTAAATATTTACTTGACATTCCAATGCTATGAAGATGATGTTGGAATTAAGTGAGATAGTGGAAATGGAAATTGTAGTTTTATTAAGAAACAACATTCCTTATTTTGTGGAAGTGTAAAGAATACGACTATCTGAAAAGATTCTAGGACTTGCAAATTGAAAATGTGCTGTTGCCATTTGAAGAAAAATGTTATCATTACTCAATCATATATAAGTTTTGGGTCACTTGGTTCTCTGGGAACATTATGGCTGACGAGCCTCGTACAGAAATATTAATATCATCGGGCCATATCTTCTTTTGCCCATTATTTTATCAACTTCAAGTTTTTGAATTAATCGGCAAGAAGTTGGTCATTGTGGCGGCCAAGACAATGGCCCAAAAGGTCTAACCAAAATTTCATGACATGATAAATTCATGAGATCAAATGATGACTGAACATTCACCCCAAAATGATCAAATTCTGTATTGCTTTGTTTACGATTTAAAATGCTCAGCAATTCAATTTTTCATTGGATCTGCGCATCTCAAAAACTTTTCACCATCTAAGTTAGAACATCCGTTTCAATTCCCACCTGTAATTACAACATTAATTTAAAATTCAAACAAACTTAGAGTGCAGAATTTTAAAGTACAAAGGGGTACAAACATCCCATTCTAGTTGTATTCAAAATTCACAAACATCACTAAAATTTTCATGAAATACAAACCAAAGTTGGAAGTTTTAATTAGCTCTACAAAACCTCACTGGCTACATCAAATTGTGAGCTAACAAAGCGAATTTTGAATATTTTTGAAATCAAACAGTCAAAAACACCTAATTAGAATTCCAACACATCAAACATTTTGAAAACTAAAAAGTAAAAACACTTTATTTCCACATCCAACACCATAAACACGAGAAAAATTTCCATTTTCAAAAAAAAAATTCGAACATTTAAAAACCCAACCATCTCCCAACTTGATTTTTTTCTTCTAGAAGAAAACGTTATTTTGAATATTTTTCTCCTTTGATCTTTTTGTAAAAAGGTTTCTCTGATACTGTACATGAAAAGGGGGTTTTAGAAGTAGTCTGTTGAATTTTGATGGGCCCTTCATGCCTGAAGCTGGTTCAGTTTTCCCCCCTTCATTTTACTTGAGAGACCACAACAGCTCATTGTAACACCTGTTGGGGGGACCAGGTAGGGAAGAGGATTAGTTCATTGGTCCGTGCAGGGTGCAGGAGGATGTTTACATTTTTTAAGCGAGTGAATTGAAAAATGTGAATTAAAAGTATCATTTTCAAGGGTTGGGTTTTTGATTGATAGTATTTTTGAATTTGGGTGCATTTGTCCCCTTATGGCAGTGGTTAATGATGTTTCTTTTGTTCATGGGGAAATAAGAGGTTTTATTAGGCCAAGGTTGAATTGAAAAGCTATAAATAGTGATAAATCTCGGTAGAAAGGTGGAGATTTTTTCCAAAGTTTATAGACTGAATTTTGTTTTTTGTGTAAAATGTCATTAAGAAATGATTTATGCAGGAATTTGTTTCTTTTTTTCGTTTGTATGTTAAAATTAGTGGAGGAAGAAGTGCCTTGGGTTAAGGCTGGAAAATTGTGTCAATGCTTAACACAATGGGTGTTAGAGGGAGGGTTTTAACTTTTTTGCGTCGACAATGGAAGATTTTGAAGAGCAAAAAAGTTTTTAAGTGAACAATTTCGAATGATGACATCAAAATGTCATCAATTGAATGAAACAATTAATTGTAAGACGTGTAGATCCAAAATTGAATTAATAACTGCGTTTTAAAGTCGTCACTGAATTGTGAGGTCAACAGTTGAACGACTTTAGAGTTTAAAGTCATCAATTGAATAACATGAATTTGAAGTCATCAATTGAATTTCACAATCACATTAAAAGTAAAGTAATGTAAGAATTTATTTCTAAAATAATCAATTCCTATGAAATTTTTAAATCCTATATTAAATTCCTATTGATGACAGTCAACAATAGAACCCACATTGGTGACAACTACAATTTAATTCAAACATCATCTTACAGTCATCAATTTTTAATTAAAATCGTGGAATCACCAAAGATTTTTAAGTCAACAATTGCATCAAAATTATATCTTTAAAATCAACATCTTAAATATTTAAAAAAAACTCTTGAAACTTTCATCAGGTTATCAAACAAAATAAATAAAAAAATCCAATTTATTAAAAAAACGAAAGGAAAAAGCATATGCATGTAAAAAAAATAAAAGTTTTAGACCAAACCTCCATTACTTTCATTCTCATACAAAAATCAATATATATCCTTAAGACTTATTTTTTAATTCCAAAACCAAAAGAATATTCTCCTAAATAAAATATTAAAAAACCAGCTCTTGTGTAAATGTAATTCGTAATTTCCTTCCCAAAAAAATTCCCATAATGAAAAAAAAAGACTAAAACACCAGTTTCAAATTACAAGAAATCCACGTGAAAAACAAACGTTAGCAGTAAAAATTGTTTTCGGTGTAGAGCAAGAGGAAAAGAAGCTTAAAATTAGCAATTTGTGAATTCACGTTTTCTTTCATTATCCGTCGGCATGGGTGCAATTAGAGAGAGCAAAACAGAACCCTATAGTCATTGAAACGTAGCCCTGCTGAGTTATAAAGCGATGGGTGCCCCTTAGTGCACTGCTTCAGGCTTGACTGGCCACGAACCGGTGACCGAACCAATGTTTGGTACCATCATTACTGGACATTAATCACACGGACGCCGAAGGACGCTCAACTCCGGCTCCAGAGGGAGGGGTTTTTCAGGACGCTTATCTTGGACTCAGACGTCAGTTGGCATTTTTTTTTTGACTACTCACAAAGTCCCCCATTCTTTTTTCTTTTGATTATATAGTCCAAAAAGGGGTGGAAATTTTTTAAAAAATTCAAGATGGCGATTTTTGAGGGGTAATTTAATGGTTGTAGTGGAATGTTAGGGCGTAGGGAGTGGTTTTCTTTTTTCTTTTTGGGCGCCATTTTGGCTCCTTAGGATAGAGGAAAAATGTCATTAAGAGTGCCTGAGGGTGGTCAGGTGGACAAATTAGGTTTGAAATTTTTAGTGAAAAGTTTGAGTGTTGTGTGAAAAAAGGTAATGGCTTTATGAGTTTTTGCCAGTGTCTTGTGAATCTTGTAGGGAATTTTTGGTTGCGATTCATGAAAGAGAAATTTATGACACGAATTTCCGGTTTGGAATGCTAATTTGCGAAAATGGCGAGTGCACATTTGTCACTTCACCTCAAAAACTAGAATTAAATTCCTTTAGTGAGAGAGAGAAAAAAAATTGTTAAGACGCGTTTTAACTAGCAGCGCCATCTAGTCAGGATTAGTGTGTTTTGCATACCAACCTAGTGGACTGAATAATGGTTGAGTGATTAAAAGCGATCAGAAGAAGGTTTCATAGAAGGATGAGTGTGTTATTCTTGTACCAAGTAGTTGCAGTATCTGCTGTACAGTCAATTGTTTTACACTAAGATCTGCAATGTTTACAGAATGCATGTAGTTATCTAATTTGCTTTTTGTTATTTCGTGCAAAGCCACTATTGTAATTTTACTACAAGGAGACTTTACAGTAGACTTGAATTTATATGCAAATGCATTTTTTATATGTAAATTTACCATAAGTTGCAGGTTTTATTTTCATGCTGTATAATCAACAACTTCCAGTCTGCAAATTTATAAATTTTGCACTTAAGTTACAACTTTTTTTCAAAAAATTTACAGTAAAGTCAATTTACATTGAGGTCTGTACTATTTACTAGTTTTATACCTTCCGCAAAATTTACACAACCTAAATGTAAAATTACAATAATTTGCATGGTTTACAGCAATTACACTTGTTTCTACAAATTTACATGTTTTCCACTGAAGTTTACTTGTTTTATTTTGATACTGTCAATGATTTTTGTTCTAATTTCTGTAAATTTTTACCGTCCCATACAAGAAATATAATTTCAAACTCAACTTTCTTGACATACAATTCAATTCAGCGTAATAAAATTACTAAAACCCTTTACCTATTACCCAACAACTTCCACTTAACACTTAACCCTATCATTTACGTACACTATGAACCACTTTTTTAATTGCCCAATGCCGCAAACAAAAAGCACACACAAAAAACCTACTCCACTATACTTAACAAAGAATGTTGATCAAGTGGGCACAGCAGACATTTATTTTTCCTTTGTGGTCATTGGCCAGGCACCCAATAAATCAATGCCCGAGTTTCATTACCAATTTTCAGCGAGCAACATTTCTTTTTCTATCTGCGCCTGAGCTTCTGCTAGGATTGAATCTGACCTTCCACAAGGCCCTGACTCATAAAGAAAGATGCTCATAAAACTAGCCGGGCATTCCTACCCCAAGTATATGGGTATAATATGCCATCAATTACATGCAAGCTTTATGCAAGAGTGTAGGCTCAACTTGTAGTTAGTGAGTGCTTTATTTAAACTCCTTATGTGTCTTGTTTAAAAACAGAAGGGGGTTTCAGCACTTGCATATAATTACCTCACCTATCTTGTGAAGAGCAACATATTTTATGTATATTGTGTCTGCTGTTTAATTTTCTTTTAATGATTTGTGTGGCGTGCAATTTTTTTTCTTTCACTAGTATTCCCAGTTTGGGTTCATTGGGGTTGAATTGATATCGTTTTTTGTGGGCTGCCTGTTAAATTTAGACTTGTGGAATTTCATTGTTGGATGTGTGTGATGTGGGGTTGAGAGAGGATTTTTTTAAATTAGGGTTATTTAAGGGGGGGGGGGGTGATTTTTTTTTTTTGTGGTGTTTTAGGGTTGAATTGATTAGGGTTTTAATTTTTTTTATAATTTGTGAGTTGAAAATTGCATTATGGGGTAGTGATGAAATAAGTGGGGATTAAAAAAATGGGGGTAAGATTTTTTTGGGTGGAATATAATGGGTTGTGTGATGGGAATTGGAATGGGTAATTTTGAGGGTTTTTTTTTTTTTTTTTTTTAATTTGAGGTGAAAAGATGTTGAAGTGTTTGAATTCAAAGTTGTAGTAAATGCAATGTTGAGTTAAAATTCTATATGTTATAGTGTGGAAATTCAGGGAGAAAATGTCATTTAAAGAAGACAATTAATACATGCATAAGTATGCAATTTACAAGCTTTACAAACAAACAAATTTACACATAAAAGTTTGCTTGATTTAGGTTTACAGGTTTTACAGTTACATAATTTACTCGTAAAAGTTTTACTATTCACAAAAATTTACGGTCTTTGGGTATTAATTCCTTCATTTTGTATTCACTTGTTGGTTTTTATACATTAATTTACGATATTTACTTGCACTACCTGTAAATTTGCAAATACTTTTACTAGTTCCAGAGTTCCAATTACTTAATAGTTAAAATTAACTTTGACATTACATAATTACAACATGCAAACTACACTAATGACATTCAAACTTTCAAAAAAATCTTTTAACCAACCCAAAACAATCAAACATCTACAAAATTATGCAAAAAAAACTCAGTTACATGACCTTAAAAACAACACAAAAAAATCTAAAAACAAACATGAAAAATTCAAACATCTCAATTGGCACTCTTGTATTTTAACTTGTAACCTCCTTAGTTGAAACTCTTTCACACACCCCTTTAACTAATTTTTTAACTGCACCACTTTACCCACTGTAAAAACGCTAGGGTCATTATTTTTTTCCCCCTATCTCTTTTTTCCCCCCATTAATATACCATTTTTAATTTTACAATTGACAAAACATGTTTGCCATTCAAGAATGCAATTTTTTTCGCAACTGAATTAATCCTTCCTTTTAAAGCAATCAAAAATTATACTCCATTTTTAAATTACCCAATTTTTGGTAGATAAGTTAATGGATTATGAACATTGAATACAAAATAAACTTGTTGAGAGGTTTATATTTTCTCCTCTCCCCTTCTCTTTCATACTCCCAAAACACCCATTTTTTTTAAAAACCCTATTCCACTTGTCCTTTTAGATTTCAATTTTTTTTATGTCCAATTTCCATCCAAATAAAAAAAACATTTTAAATTTTTTATGCTCCCCAATTTCAATTTTTCCTTCTCTTAAAGAAAAAAAAAAACACTTTTGAAAACAAGAAATTATTCATAGCAAAGCAAATCACAAGAATTTAAAATTCAACCAAAATAAAATCCTGAAACATGTTTTTAAGACTTTTTTCCTCTTATGATACATAGTTGGGAAATTATAATGGACATGAACATGATTAAAGTTTTTTTTTTTTTACTTTTTTTTTTAATTCCCAACTTTGGAAAATAAAATTTTAAGAAATAAACTTATTGAAATGTGAGAGAGGAGAGAGAGAAAGAGCAAGAATTATGCAAATGAAAGGATTTTAATAATAAAGTTTTTATTAAAAGTGATTAAAATTCAGTTTTGAAATAAAAAATGTGAAGTAATCTGAAATTATAATTAAAGGAAACAATTGTTGTTGCCATTTTTGAACAATTTTAGTGAAGATAAAAAAAATGATCTCTATTCTACATCCTGCTGAATACATAATGAAGGGTTTTGGATTGAGGGGAATTAAACCATATTCTTTGATTATATTTTTTTTTTTTTTTATTAAGGCATTAACCTGAATTATTTAAGGAATTAAAAAGAATGATTTAAAGAATGAAGTTTGGTTTCAAAGGTGAATTAATTGGGAGATAAAGTTTTTGTGGTATTTATGCACATAAATTAATATTGGATATAAATTCTGGATTTAACCTTTATTTTTATTTATTGCTAAATGGTGAAGGGCAAGATTGGTAAAGGAGTTGCTTGGCTTCTGGAATTGTTATGGGGGTTTGCAGGGTGATTTATTGTTTGTTTGGGTGGGTTTTTTTTAGAGATGGATTATGGGTTTTGGGTTTTTTGGGTGGTATTGTTTTTTGAAATATTTTTTTACAGAATTACCTATTTCATGCTAAATATAGTATAGTCCATTAACATTCTGTAAATTTAGTATATTTTGACTGTTAAAGGGAAATTTTTGTGTTTTCATAGAATCTCGAAGAGAAACTTAAAGTTTTTCGAGTGTTAGATACTATTTAAAAAATTTATCCCCTTACAAAAAAAACTTTTTGTGTTCATTTTTAATCAGAAAAGTCTATAATGCCAATATTTTCAATTTTAAAATATCAGAAATCAACCTTGAACTTAAATTGTAGTAATAAAATACCAATGTTTTCAAAGTTACTTTTTGAATGTAATTGAAGCAACATTTCAACTAACATGGGGAATTGATGAAAGTAGCTGAAGATTTATTAAGACAACTTTGAATTTACATAATGTAACTTTGAATTACAACACAATTAACTCTCAGCTAACAAACCTAATTTCGTTTTTAAAATTGATTTTATATTTAAAATGTACCCAAGTTTCTATAAAACAACTTTGAATTTAAATACCATTTAAACTCTGAAAAGGAGAATGAGTATAACAACTACTTGTCAGCCCATTTTTTTCACTTCTGACCTTGGTGCCGTAATAACGTTTCTTAAAATTACTTTGCATTTGAACACTTAACCCAACCAACTTACACTTTCAGAAATGCAAAAATCAAGAACAAGAAATAAAATCCAAACATAATTTACAAATTTATACCCCCAATCACTACAAACAAAACTTAAAATTCCAAACTTCAAACACTAACCTGAAAAAACTTTGTAGGTCAAACAAACCTCAGACTCCAAATGAGCTGTTCCAGAAAAATAAGAAGCATGAAGGTTTTCACAATTAAATATTAGATATCCTACTACTACTCTGAAACTATAATTAACCTGAAAAAATCCCCTCTTAGAAAATTAAAATTAAAAAAAAAAAAACCAACTAACTCCATATAATTCAAAGATTTGAAGCCTTCAAAATTTTGATTTATCGTCAAGAAAAGGTGTTTCCAATACAGCAAAAACGGCACGAAAAGTTTGAAGAGGTCACACATTAATCTCAGTAACCTTAGACTACATACTAAAATAATTATTAACTCTTAGATTAGGTTTTATAAGGTCCGAGTTGACCTTGTTGGGTGTAGTTATTTGTGGGAATAAAAGGTTATTGATTTGAAAAATCAAGGAAAACTTGTATCTAATGAGAAGAAAATTTCTCCATAGGGAATTAGATGAATGGAATTGATAAATTGGTTTTATAATGTGCACTGTCATAGATGGAAATTCCTTTTGGGTGAGAGTATTAGGGGATAGTGAGGGAGTTTGGAAAACCGGAAGTGGGTGTTATTTTTAGGTTTTGTGGGATTCAGAGGAGGGTATCCGGGTTAGAACAGGTGAGTACTGTGTGGGGGGAAAAGATCTCACTGGATTTGAAATATTTGTGACCGGAATTGATGTTGTTACCGGATAAAAAGAGGTAAAAACTGGAAGTAGATTAGCAGATCACTCCAAACAGACATGAAACAAGTTACCCAAGATCATCGAGTCATTTGTATTAAATGTAGGTGATTTAGTTAACATTGGGTGGTGTGAATAACATGGAAAGAACTAGAGCCTAACATTGCCATCGGCTAGTACTATGACCACGTACAAGGGAACAAAACTGTGCAGACTCTAAATTTTTCTTATATCACCAATTGCTTAAAGAGCCACAAGCACAAATTGGGTGATTTGATTCAATCAAAAATTTCGGTTAGTGTAATGTGTTTACAACTGTTGGTTAATGTTTAAGTAGAATTGAATTGGATTGAGTGAGAATAACATATAATCTGAGATGACCACAATCTGTACACTTTGCAATAGCATTACATGTTTTATAAATTCGGTCGTTTGACAATCTTATTGGCGGTTAGGGCTTAAAGTCTGTTACATTTCCTGTAATCCTTCCTATTACCACTCTAAGTAGTCCGTAAACACTTATTATTTATAGGGCAATGTCATTGCACATATGTTGTCAGCTACATTCGCCTCTTACAGCAACAACATCTCACGGAAGTAGCAAACAAAGGTTCATAACAGGAGATATCTTCAACTTTCTTTGAAGATTTTTCATTTCCGATTAATTACGTTCTTAAAAAAAACCTCCAACTTTTTTTAATTACTTCTTAACTTCAATTCCCTTTGATTTTGGGATGCGTAACTCAACCGGAAGTGGTTTTTATCTTCGCTCGAAAAGTTGCAGGCAAAGCGAAAAAGATCCTAATGGAGTCTGTAGAGAATTTAATTTGTATTTACATGGTTGTGCATTATACATCAGGAAGTGGCAGTCTTGGGTGCGATTGAATAATTTAAACAGGAGGAAGAAGGCAGGAAAAAAAAATCGAACCTTGGTTCATATTTAAATGACTTGATTTTTGGGAGCCGGACAAGAAAACTTGCCTGGCAAGTCTTGGTTGGTGTCGCATGTTTTGAAAAGGCATTGATTAGTGTTCCTCCTCCCTTTTCAATGCAAGGGTTTATGAAGGAAGTGAAGGTTATGATCTCTTTGTTATCTTTTATCTTCAGTTTTAAAGATGGGGATTTTATTAGATGGTATTCAATGCTAATTCCTTTCTAAGAATGGGGGAGGTGGTTATTTTTTTTTTGAAATGACTCGGCAAGAGGTGGTTTGTTTTAGTCGATGTTTTAGTCATGTTTGCAGTGACAATAGAAGGTTTGTGTGGTTGAATATGGTTTGGAGAGTTTTCTAAGTAATTAAAAATGGGGGGAATCAGGTGATTTAGGGTGGGAGATGAAGGGGTTGAAGTGTTTTGTACTTGCGGTGATATTTGGTTGACAATAAAGTGAGTGGATTTTTTTGATAGATGCTCTGCTAAAGATAGTTCAACAAACAGTAATAGGGCGATATCGCTTCGGCAGTTCTAATAATGGCCGCAGTTTTAATAATGGTGGCGCGTCGGTACTATACGGATAGAATTCATTTCCGGTTCCATCTAATAGTACTGACGCGCCACCATTATTAGAATACTGCGACCATTATTAGAACTGCCAAAGCGATATCGCCCTATTGAAGGTTTTGACAACTGATAAATCTTGTCAATTTCTCGATTTTAGATTAGCAAAATTCTCATGAAATATTATTGATTTCGTTTTACTAGTATATAATAACTGATATATAATAACTGATTTTAATTGGCAGTATCGATTACTTGAATTTATAGTGTTTTGCATATTAAGAATCGATAGTTAGATATTGAATGAGTTAACTAGTCGATGTCAAATCGATTCAAATCAATATTTTAAAATTTAATCGATTAACTACTTCATTTTTACTTAATTTATTCGATATTAAATCGACTAATAAATGTTGGTCAATTAATCGATTAAATATTGACTAATCTAACAATTTGACACAAGTTGTTCAAACCGAAAAACTAATTCCTTGAGGCTAAAATATCCATTTCTTCAAGGAAAGAGAAAGTTTTTTTTTAAATCTTGACAACCGAAGAAGTTTAGCCAGAAATTGAATTGAAGGCCCAAAGCAAGTCACATTAGAACAAATTTAATTGTATAGATTGCAAATGGAACTTCCGGTTGAATTGCACGTGGCAAACACGACCGCTTCATTTTCCCCCACAATCCGGAAATAACTCTTTTCTTACCCCCCCTCAGAATCTTAAGAATTTAATTTTTTTTTGGAAAAACTGGACGGCTAATTAACTAAAGTGATACATCCAAAATTAAGACCTTCCAACTGACTTCTTGTTTACCTCTTTCAACTTCTCTGCCCTTCAGTATTCACTTTTTTCTCCTACAACTTTATGATCAACAACTTTTTCTCCCTCCTTTCAAAAATATTTTCCCTAGAAATTAATCCGGAACTCCGTTAAGTGCCTATAGAGTAAGTAATTTTTACATCGCCTTCTGAATCTGAAAGACGTTATTCATTATTGAGCAAATTTTCAACGTTCATGCATTAAATATTAATTACATTTTAGCAAATTTAATTGCACGGAACAGTTTAGCTAACTAAGATTTATGATGTTATTAAATTTTTTTTTGTTTCCAAATTCATTAACTTCCTGGTAAATCAATTGGAGATTAAATTAAAGAATAATATGCAATGAAAACGACCCCGTAGAGATTTCTTAAGAAAATCCAATAAAGATTTGTTTAACCTCAAGGTAAGTACGACAATATTTTAGAAAAATTATTTTTTAAATTTTCAAATCTCATCCAACACGTGCTAAAAGTTGACGTATTTGGGCCAGTTTTAATGCACAAAGAGCCGGTGGCTAAGGAAAGATTGTAAGCCTATCATGTGCTACTTGTTTACTTTCGGTTCAAGAAACTCGAGAGGCCAACAACTCGATTAAAGGCAGGCTGACTGTATCGGATTAAGGAATAGGAAAAATATGTGGGGGAAAAAAAATATGGTGATTTTGTTGGAGAGAGGGAGATAGAGTAAAAAGAAATTTTTTTGGAAAAAAAGTTTGTTCATAAATGGTGAATATTTAGAGTTGACTTATTAATTTAGAGGTAAAGCTGAGGTAGTCTTGAAATTATATTTAAGTAATATGAGTTTATCTAATTATTCAATATTAAATCGAAAAAGTTTATCAAATTTGTTCTAATATGACTCAATTCTGACAGAGGTTAAACTTGTAAAGTCTTAAAGAAAATGTTCCCGTTTCTTTGAAGAAATGAATTTTTAAGCTTCAAGGAATTAGCATTTCGATTTGAATATTTTCTGTATATTATTAGGTATTTAATTGATGCATCTTCTGAAAACTATCAAATTTGTCTGGACTTTGGAAAAAAAGAAATTTTTGATGATGTCAATTAGGCTAATGAGTTCTTTATGAAAAAAAATAATTAACTCACAATAACATCTTGATGATGCTTCTACAACTTCAGCATCATAGGATGGACTTTATTGGGAGTTTGGAGGGGCCAGAACTCAATAATTTTTTTTTTAAACAAATTTTGGAGATAGTGTAACTGGAGATTTGCCAAGTGGAATAATGGAGTGCTCTATATACAAATGGCGTCTCATCCGAAATGAGTATCAATTAGCACACGTTAGGCTTAATGGTCGAATCTAAATAGTGATGTCGTTAAATGTGAAATTGTGTGAATGATAACAGTTAGAGGGGAATTTAAATTGGATTAGTTAAACTTGTCTAAGTGTTGGTGAGTAGCTTTGGGGAATAATGAAGTGTGTGATTGAAGTACAACTTTACAACCTCAAAAATGTGGAACAGCAGGAAATAGTAGCTGAAATACGGTTTCTTATTTTTTTCTTTCTTCCTCCTACTGGTGTGGTTTTGAGCTTGAAAGGAATGAGGTTGAAATGCTAATTGGGATTGAGGATGATACAAAAAATTGAATATTTCTGTAGGAAATAACCTTATCTGTCTACGAATTTAGAACGAGGGGAAAGATCACTTCCGTTTGAAATATTAATGCATCAACAATAGGTTGTCTAATTGTGATATCAAGTTTCGGGATGTGACATAGATGTAGTTTTTAGCCAATAGAAATGGCATTTTCATGCCATATTTGGTCAAGTTGAAAGTCATGTTTGAGAAATGTAATACGAAGATGTAATTTTTAATGAGCTATATTTAATACCAATTAAACCTGTAATTTGGTAAACATGGATCTGTTTTGACCATTTTACCAAACCCTACACAACAATGATCTTATTTCCAGCAAACAGGTATCTTCATGTCAAATTTTCTGTTTCCAATAATACGCACCAGATTGTGCTAGATCAGTTTTACAATTACGTGACGCGGATATTCAGAATTGACGATAAATTGCAGCAAAATCTTACTTACATTGCCAATATTTGTTTTTGTCTTGTAAAATAGCATAAAATCTTATTGCAAGGGAAACAAAAAAAAGAAAAAAATAGGAAGTTTGGCTTTGAAACTAAACATATACCAAAACCACAAAAGTTTTGACGCAACTGCTGAAAAACTTCTAAACTGTTCCAATTTGTAGAAATATACACTATAAGAAAAAAAAAAAAACCTCTTTCCTACTACAAGCCAGATTCATGCATTTTACAACGTGCCAAAGAAAAGAGAGTATTTCTCTAAAACTGTTGCAAGGTGGGCAATTTCATGAAAAACTTCTGGTGACAGGTGCGAGAGGAAATAAAATGGGTTGGGTATAAGTTGTAGGAACCTGCCAGGTATTGCCTGCTGGCTACGAAACCCTGAGAGTAAATTGTACCAATAAAAATGTAATGCTGGTCAATCTCAATGCATCAGTTTATCGGAGGATTTCAACCGGTGTGCAATCTTAACGTTATATGTTCTAAGCTCAATATTCAATTTGAAGAAGAACAGCAACAAAAACCCAACCTGTTGAAATCTAGGTAAACCATATCTAAATAAATCTCCTCGATAGTAGCAAAATTTAGAAATGGATAAGAAAAATCCCTTAGGGTGAAAAGAGAAAACTATTGTTAGTTGGATCAATTTTTCTTAGCAATGCCACCTGGTAGACAGGAGCAACTATTGCAATTATTATGTCTTGGAATTCAATAGGAAAGAAGAAGAAATAATAATGCTGCTTTGATGAAATTTATCATTACTTTTTGTTTTCCGGGCAACTGGGCTTGTTATTTGCCATTGGACAAAAAACAATTTCCTTCAATCAGTTATTTCAATGTTAAGATTTTTCTTATTTGATTTACATTGAGGTAGACGAACTGCAATATGTAGGATTGTTTGACAATCAAAATTTTTTTTTTCAATTTAGTTTGGAAAAATCTACCATCCCTTTCTTCTTTTTCGAGTATCGCCTAGAAAGAAGAAAAAATGAAAAAAATATTATTAATTTTGGGGATATAAATTCTGCAATTTGGCATTCAAAAGTTGTTTCAACTTTTTTATACATTGCTAAGCTACTTCATCATTTGGAGGAGTTAATAGCAATGCAACTGATGTATACATATGTATATAAACCAGTGAAATGAATCTTCAGTAGATGGAGCTGTATCTGGAAAATTATTATGTTTTTGGAAGCCACCAGAAAAGTGATATTCTAATTTTTTGGCAAGGATTCTACAAACCATGAAAATAGGCGAAGAAGCAAGCTAAATGAGCTATGACTCATAGTTTTCCTTAAAATAAAAAGTTTTACTGCTTGCAAAGAAAATTGTTGGATGACAAGAAGAAAGAAGCTTCTGTTGAAATAGATACGGTGATGAAGAAAGTAGATTAATTAAAGTAAACATTATTATAAAGGAGGCTTCTTTGCTATGTTGATATAGTTTTAATAACCCTGGAAGTTTATTTAAGGTATAGAAATTTATGAATGTTATTCAAGTTTGAAGAAAAATATTGAAAACAGAGGAATAAAGAGAAGATAATGCTATCAGAGACGACTAGGATTAAAAACAACGAACTTATCTTGGGAACCATCTCAAAGAAGTTGATTTCTTTCTTCGTAGAATATTCATTGAAAGAAAGCTGCTGCTGCATTAAAAATGAATCTGTTCATTTTCATTTGAAAAATACAAAACATTCTGAAATGGGAGTTCAGACAACTGAAATTCGTTATAAATTTTTAATTTTTTTGTTTTTCCGGTGATTGTTGATGGTTTTGTTCTTCAACATATAAGGGCCAATATTTAGTAGTTATTCACAAGTCAGTAGCGGATTTACCTGTTCTCGCGCGAGTAGGGGCCCCTGGAGAAGCTCAATTTTGAGAAGGGCTCCAACTAACCTAAATCCGCCCCTGTACACACTATCTTTTACAAATTATATCCAAACTAGGTTCAAATGGAATTGTAATGCACAAGGAATTACTATAATCCAATACCATTATGCTATCACAATAATGGATTAGCCATAAAAACAACAATAATCCTTCAGTTATTGACACTAGCAATAACCGCAACGAATCGCACAAAGCAATCTAAGCAGACGGTGAAGAGAGCGTTGAAAGTTTTGTAACTGCAAACGACAAATCTAGGGAGATTATTATCTACCACTTAAACATACTTTGCGTGTTTGTTTTCAAGGAAATTTGATGGCGACAGTCTCTCAAAACGAGTACATTGGGACCAATTTGCATACAACTTAACGACTCAACTTAGTTAAAAGGTGATGTGAGGGCAATTACGTCGCGATTGTCTGGCTGACATTTCACTTTAAAATTCAACTTTTTAACGATTATGACAAACCTCATTTTTTGTCAACAACTTCATGTAATAGCGTCAGCTGGTGTGGAGAGTAGGGGAAATGGGAAATTAATTAGCATGCCTGCTTGTGTGCTCAAGGGGTTGAGTAGTTTTGGGGTCAGTTTCTTGCACTTTTGACTTAATAAATCGTTGGGGTAAAAGGGATGATGATTTTAAGGATGCTCTTGCCTCCTTGTTTAGATTAACTTGTGCAGCTTCCGGTTCTTTGTCATGTGTTTTCACAGCAGAGCAACCGTGAAAGTGCGGCCAGTTGAATGAAGCCTTTTCAAGTAAATTAATCACATTCTAGAGGGAAAAAGAACTTTATACATCTTTATATGAAATTTTCATAACTTCTCATAATAATATGACAACTTTAATATAGGTAAATAATTCATTAAATTTTTCAATCTTCTTAAAACAACAATCTTATTACGGAAACAAACAAATTTAAAGTTTTAAACTTTAAAGTAAATCTTGGAATAACATTTTAACATGACAGTAATGGCCTTTTAAAAATATAAATAAGATTCTTAGAAGAAAATTTTAGGATATCAAGAATTATTTCATCGATTTTAAACATTAAAAAAAAGTTCAATTTTCCTTCATTAAAATTTTTCCTGTTCTTTCCAATTTTTTTAATCTTCTTTAAACGAACTTCTACTTTTTTTTTTTTAGCCCTCATGTTTTTTTCCCCCTAACCTATTGTACAGGAAGAATGAAAAAACATCAAACTCCCTCCAACAACAATCATGTTGTGTAGGGCACGCGGGTCTTAATTTATATCCCCACCGATTGAATAGAGAAGGGAGGGTAAAACGACTTTGACTCTACTCATAAAATATGAAAGGACCTTACCTGATTGCTACTGATATTTTTTTTTTTTTTTGCATGGAATAATAAATCCACATCCTGTATTAGGGCAAAGGGCAAGTTAGCATTGAGATTAAGTAAATATTGGTTAGTTTGTTCTTGTCAGATGAGAGATAGAGTAGGTAGCTGCTATTTTTTTTTTCTTGGAGGAGCTTGTGAATATGTATAAGAAATTTGTTAAGGGGTGAATTGATTTTGTTGGTTTAGGGATTGAAATGATAGGATCTTTGTGAGGGAAATGTGACATGGAGATGGATTGGTTTTAAGGGCTAATTTGTTTTTGAGTTTTTTTTTTTTTTTATTGTAGGAGGTCATGGACTGAAAAGGGAGGTTAGAATGATGGGGATTAATGCAAGTGGAGTGTTTATGTCAGTTGGGTGTATTGTAGGTTGTATTACACATCTTTAATTTATGAGATTATGGACAATAGATAGAGTCCATTGGTACAAAAAATGGAAAATTTATTATTTTTAGTCTCAATTTGGTCATTTGTAAGTTTAGAACTAAGATCAAAGAAGGTACACCTCTGATCAATTGATTAAATTTACACCCAATACACATAATGACTGCAGTAGAAAGTGATGATGAGATGAAAAACTGTAACTTCCAGTTTCAAAAGTTTCAAAAGAAATTTCTAAAATGCAACAAACAGTTCAATAGCCACCAGAAAAACAGAAAAGATTTCAGTTGGGCAACTTCTGACTTTTTGCCATAAAATTTTTCTCATCCAACAGCATAATTCGCCAATAACTATCACCATTGCCCCCTAACACCTCCCCTATCCACATTTTGTAACTCGACTCTATTACCAAAATTCTCTACGAAAATTGAGCATAAATTTCCTTTTCATAAACACTATTGCTTAATTCTACAGCAGGAAAACTCTTTTGTATTTCCATTTACAACATGGAAAAATATAAGCATCGGAGTTTATTACAAGGAAAAACGATTGCAGTCACTAACTTTTATTAGAAATAACATTGTAGAATTTATTTCATCAACAAATCTGAGTAGGAAAAGACGGCAAATTCTGGCTATTGTGTTATGGAAACGAGAATAGTACGCACCATCAGAGTGTTCAATGGCCCATGTGGACCGAGTTGTAATTTGTTTTTCGACTCTAAATGAGTTGTCGATATGAGTCTCCTGCTGCGAGCATGACTTTTTTTTCCTTCCCCACTTTCAATTTTTTTTTTCTTTTCTTTGGCGTGTGTTCTGCCAAGATATTTGCAAGCCGCAAACATTAGTCAGGTCTGTGAAGAATTATAGTATGGTGCACGGGCAACCCCTTTGTAGAAATCTGAAGACAAAATGTAAAAAATCTTATTACAAGAAAAGAAGATCGAAGTGTCGACTTTATGTGGAAATACTTACACTGCTTTTAGTAATAACCAACAACTACTATGGTCATACAAGTAGAAATCAACAAAACAAAAGATAAACCAATTATTCCTATCATAATTTTTTACAGATTTTGTTTACTCCAATAACATGTGATAGTTTTCGTGTAAAATCTCTTATTATGTTAGCACTAAGGGTAATGACTACCAATTGCGTTAATAGCATTTACAAATTTCGTTGCCAGATTTGATAATGTTTATAGTGACACTCGGCGAGAAAAATGTGAATTCCTTAAACTGTGATTAATTTGGATTTATGGTTACCGGTCGTGGTTTAATTGAATTTCCAAAGGATTTTGATTAGTTCACCGCACTCGGGTAAACAAACGCGTCGAGGGAAAGAGAACGAAGCGTTGTTACGATTGATGTTTCCTCTTCGATAGAAACACAGTTGATTAAAACCTTTTATCTATTTTTTTTTTATTGTGTATCACGTGATGTGAAAAGTGGGAGTCATAAAGAAACGTTCAACATTCCTGAGTATGTCACCAGAGTGCAATGTGTTGGGAATTGTATTATGGAATATAATGACAAAAGCCCTATGACCATTGTGACGTGGTGACAATGTGTTGGCACGTCAGAAAAAAAAGTGTCATACTGCACAAAAGGCTGAAGGAGATTGAAAATCCCCTCCAACCGTGGCATGCAGTTCAACATGAAAAGACGAGAGAGGTGAAATGTATAAACATAACTATCCCATCCATAAGAAATTTTTTTAAGAATTTTTTTTTTTCATGTTTAAGTATTGATGACAAATGGGCAGAAAAAGTATAGATGGTTACAGAAAGAAACACCAAGTGAAACAATGGAAGGTTCTGAGTGTTTTTTTAGTATTACAAAATTAATTGACAATTGGTTTGGGGTGGTATAGGTTTTAGTACGTAATGCTGCCACTGGATGTATGGGCGCCACTGAGCACTACAATAATGCATTGAAATGTATTGCTCTACATTGGGAAACAAATTTGGCTTATTTTTCTTTCTTAACATTAATTACGGTGCTAAACTACTTTTATTTCTCCTCCTGTAACTTTATCCCAATAAACATATTTGGGAAAGTTCAACATTCAATTTTTGAAGCGAAGAAAACCTCATGACAGCCATTTGCAGGTTTTTAAAACCTCGCTTTCTGATTGGCTCTCCTTACAAGACGTCACAATTATGATTAAAACATAAAGTTGTTATAAATGATCTGCTGAGTTTCACATACTTTGCAACACAAAAAATCCACAACATCCTTTTCCACAAAACAAAAAATTTATGTCATTTTTTAACAGAATAGAAGTTAAATAAGAGGTCAATGTTTTTTTACACGAAAAAAATTACTTCAACATTCACTTAAAAAAAAATGAGATGGAGTGTAATACAATGACATACAACATCACCCCAAAAAAAATTTCTCCCTTTTTCATACCAACCCTCTCTTATACAATCAACTCTCATGATAGTTTCGCGCTCCCGGCTAACGATATTATGAATTTTTAACCTCCCAATCTGTTCTCCCTCTTATATCAACTCACGTAAAAATCCACCTATTTAATAATGTACATGTTTACCTCATCAACCCTTCACGAATGTTTATTATTCAGAAAAATATTAAATTCCATTTGGAAAACCATAAAAAGAAAACCAACGTATAATTTGTAAACAAGTTAAAACCCGTATCATATGATATCAATTCAACTTCTAATTAAACCTTTAACCAGTGAATAGACGAGACGAGTTTTTATTGCACGAGTCTGAAAATTTGATTTGAGAAAGAGAAAAAAAATTTAAAAAACCTCTGCCCTCTGTAATTGTATTGGTGAAGACGGTAGAAGTAGCCAACCTATAATTTTCTAAAAGTAGAAGCAAAGTCAAAAGTACTGAAAGAGAAGGAAAAAAAAATACAAAACATGAAACATCTTGAAAAGAGGCAAAGAAATTAAAATTCTCAAGTTGAAAAATATTTTTTTTATATTTACACAAAATTAAAAAAATGATAAAAGATTAATCAAGTTTGAGTTCTCGTGAAATGTACTTGGGTTTAATGAAATTGATACTCTCAATCTAGTTCCGTTTCTGCAATATCAAAGGAAAGCAATTTGCTTAAGTGGCTTTGAGGAAACACCTGGATGATGGAGGGTGTTGGGAGTGTAAGGGGGAGGTTAAAAAAAATTGTTTTTTGGAGGGGGAATGGGTTGTATATATGGTGAATTTGTAGAAATGTTTTTGGGAGTTTTTGATGAGAAGGAAAAAAATGATAGGTAGGCGTAGATTGGGATGAGGTAGTAAAAGTTTTATGACTAAATATTGTGATTAGAAGCTGCGCAATAGCGAGGTTATAAAAAGTTGAATTAGTCTGTTAAAATGTGAAATAATTGTGTTGTAATGGCGGTTATAATTGGATTGGTGCTACTGGTTTTCTTATAGAGAATTTTTTTTGATTCTTTTTTTTTAAAGGGAGGTCGGAATGGAATGTATTCAAAAAATTGAATGAGTGAGTGGAATTTTGAATTGAGTGTTTTGAAGTTTTTGAGACTGGTTTTTTGATGGCTGGTTGTAATTGTGGGTTTTGTAATTTGGTTATTTGGAATAGTACAGACAGAACTGGGTGAACTTCGAAGGTTAGAGAAGAAAACTTTGAAGTTAGTTATAGCTATAATGTGCAATAAAAAGTTAAAATTTATTAGCTAACTTGCAGTGTTTCAAAAATAACTGAAATAGCCTTTTCACAAGACGGGGCGACATTAACAAACAAAGTCCTAAGATACTTTGTTGAACATCTCCGCTTAGAAATATTTAATGTTTTTACATGTTAAATTATATACAATGCATTAAATATTCAGATACAAGATTAAATGAATTAAAGTTTCATGATGCCTGAAAGCAACCGAAGATACACGGTAAACAATAACAAAATGCAATTTATTACATATAAATAAAGTCAATATGAAGTAATATAGCAGAAACATAACATCCTGCAGATTAATAATTGAATAATGTCAGAGTTGTCTCTTTTAAGATTTGTCCATAAAACTTAGATTATATGTAAATAATTTCAAACAAGAGTATTGAAGACTTGTATACTATGTGGGTAATACACTTACCATTTACATCAGATTAAAACTCATTCCCCTCTTTTTATTTTTTTTTATGTTACAAAAATTGATTTTGATAGTATTAAAAGTGAGGGGGTAATAATTTCTTATTTTATGACTTTCTGTTTTTGATGGTTGTAAATTTTCAAAATGGTTGTAAAAATGTGTAATTAAAACCGTGGAATGAATTGAAAAAATGGGAGTAATTCTTTTTTTTCCCTCGTTATAGGATAATTAAAAAATAATGTAACCCGATCTAAAGTAAGTTTTGTGGAATGTTGTCAATCAAATTAAGTTGTTGGCATTCAATTGGAGTGAAGTATTTACTTAAGGCCGTGCTGTTAGCTGCCTATGTTTTCGTTTGGGTGACGTCTGTAGTTGTCAGTGATAGATAAGTGTTGACCTGGGGAAGGCCAAATGGGACAATCTGTCCAAACCAAATGAAATGACGTGCAGGTTTGTCATACTCGAAAGCGCACGTGTTTTCAAGTTTACTTTATTAAAAAATAGTTTTGCTTAGTTTAGTTGAAGTTGAGAACTGGAGAAGACAGGGTAGAAGATGCTACTTGAAAAGAGACATCACCAAAATTAGTTGTTACTCTGGTTGCACTAACTGAGTTAGTTTTATTGATGGACATTAGAGTAACGTTTAAACTTGATTTAATTATGCAAATTCTTAAAAGCTAGTACTAACAGTTATTCAATCCAATTATTTTTTTTTTTACCAATATAAGGAAATGAAAGTCAAATATAAATCAAAAAAAATTCTTATAAAAAAAGAAGTACAAAAAAAAAAACAAGAAAAAAAAATTACCCCTCCACCTTTTTTCCTCCTACTAAATTAGGCCTAAAATTTTTTTCCTACGCTAAATTTGAAATGGCTTCATTAACCCCTGAAGAGTACTATATCGATTACGTCTCCCGACGTGAACATCCGTTGGGATAGATTTCAAGAAGAGAGAAATTTCTGATGTAATTTAGTCACGTAAGGTGTAATAATAGAAGGTTGAAAAAGCAATTTTTTTCTTTTTATCAACATGCTACCACTTCTCTCGTGAAAAATGAGTGATGACCATCGCGTCCGAATTGGCATTAGCCCCTGTTTCACTAGTGTGAGTGACATTAGTCCTAATTATTACATTCTCAGATTGCGTGACCTCATCTCTCCCTCCATCTCATCCCAGTTTAGGGTGTGGGCAACAGCGTTTTAGATGGACAGTCAGAAAAAATTACTTAAGAACTGGTAGTTTTTTTTTTTTTTTTTTTTTTTAATAATGTTAGTTGCCGAGATTTTTCCTCGAATTTCGATACCGAATATCGATACTTGTTATCGATATCTGGAATCGATTTTTATAAATTTTCTAAAATGAAATTTTTAAGTGACGTCATGTGTGTTTTGAGTGACGCAATTTGTTTGTATGTGCCCGGATGTAGCGACGACCTCGTCATCTTAGCAAGGTAAACAACACCCGAAAGTTGCCTGGCAGCTACAAACTCGGTTTGCATGTTAACAAGATGGCGTTGTCTCTCACTCTGTTACTCTTTTCTCTTGTCTGAGATTACTCGCTTTTATTTTCCAGTCAGGTGACTTTTTCTCCCTTGTGGGCCCGAAGAATGGGAGAAGTCGAAAGGTGTAATGAAGCGAGGCAGTTAGTTGACTTTTATCCGTCTTTTGAAGGTGGAAAAACATAGCTGGGATTATCATTCATGTTGTGCACGCGTGTTTTGTTCAACCCCATGAAAATTCATGCAGGTAGAGCACAAAAAACATACGTGGAGCTTGGAGTATCGGTTTATCTCATCCGATATTTTTTAAGGGGCAATTTCAAATTAATATTGATAATTGAGTAACCAAAATCGATTTTTCATTATATGAAATTTTTTTAATCGATTTTTATGCCTTTATAATATAGTCAAGTTCATTCCCATTTAATAACATCGTAAAGAAATTTATTTCACACTTACGAATATAAAAAGAATTGCAGCAGTTTATCTAAGTTAATGAATGTTCAGTTAGCTTTTTGTTTCCTTTTCTTGAAGGAAAAAAGGGGCCTCAATCACCCCAGTTACAAGAGCGAAGAAAAGCAAACGTTGGTTAAGCAGCTTGATACTGGGCCATTTGCACGCTTGTAGCTCATGGTGGAGTGCGCGGGGTCCATGAGTTATGTTCGTTACGAGCTGAATATGAAATTGCGTCTAGTTCTTTGTCTCGCCTCATGTGGCTTCGCCTCTTTCTGCTTAAATGAACTTGCAAACAAAAGAAAAAATACAATTATTGGAAAATTCAATCAGCGGGAAAAATTCTTAACTTGCATAAAATAGTTTTAATTGCATTTGTTTAGAACAAAATGGCCGCATTTTCTCGTTTCATTCTCGTTGAACGGTACTCAAAATGGCGGTGTTGTCCACCGATCTAACTCAAAAAATTCACATTTTAATAACCCCACGTACTTAAAAAAGACTTCCATTAACGAGTTTTCATCATAAACAAAAAATGTGTACAGAACAACACTTTAATTCACTCTAACCACGCCACCATTTTTTACTTTCAACAAGTAAGAGTCATAATCCCTTGATTCGAATCAATTAAAATCCAACAAGAATATAAACATGATTTAAACCCTTTTGCAACAAGTTTATGAGATCGTAAAAAATTTAGAGTAGAGAGAAAAAAATAGTGGAATAAAAATTTAACTCTCTCTTTCTGTTACCCCCCAAGAAAACAGTGGAGAAATGTGTGATCATTAGCGGAGCATTTTTCGAGTTGGAGAAAGCAGATGGGTGATTAAATTTGGTGAGCAAACATTTTTAAAACTGCCAAGACCCTACAGGGCATCGCGGAATGAGGAACTGGTGACTGGGTTGATTTATTTGTGCGTGGGTGGGTCACCAGCTTCGTCTAATGGGCTAGGGACTGGCTCTTAAGGACCATTTTCCGTGGCTGCACCTCAAAACTCAATGATAACCACATGGGTATGTGATAAACATGACTGCCTATGGCGTCTGACACGTGCAAAAGAGTCCAGCTGTGCCCATTAAATAGTTCCATTGAGGGTTAGAAATGAAAGGTTTCGGATAGGAGGAGTTAAAGGGGGCTAATTTTTTTTCTTTCGCGTTCTAAGTGTGAGGTTTTAGGGTGTTTGGTTTTTATCGTCGATTTATGGATGAGCTGAAATGTGGTTATCGGTCGATGACAAGAAAGTAAGCTTAAAGGTTGTATAAATAGTGTTTAACGTGACGTTGTGATGAATGAAAAGTGGGGAAGATAAGAGAAACTGATATCGATACTTTTTTTGGCAGATATAATCGATTTCATTCATTTAATATTATTTTTTAATCAAAACTGGTTTTGACTTATAATATCGATTTTTAACAGTCGATATTTGTACAAATTTAAGAGTGTGGGTTTCCAAATATCGACTTTTTAAATCGATATTCCATCTAGCTTGCTCTTTGCTGATTTTCCAATATTGATATTTCATCGTCTGAACGATTTATTACCTAACAGCATGCACACCAACCCATATCTCTATCACTGTGAAAATGGAGAGAAGAGCCCAAACACTTTGAGTGGTAACCACTTAGGGAAACCAAATGACCCAATGCCGAACACGCAAAATCAATGAATAGAAAAAAAAAAAATCCACTATTTGCCAATCGCCTCCCCCCTCTTCTTTTATCAGAACTTGCAGCCGCCGCCTGCCGTCAAAACTATGAAAATGAGCGGTCGTGAAAATTCAAAATGCACATTCTTGACTACAACATTTGCCTCTCACACCATCAATCCACTTGGCATTTTCACACATGCATATCATCTCCTACTGCCACTATAAAATTGTGCCGAGCCGAGCGCAAGCATTGTGTGGTTGTACGCAACTCGCATCTCCCTTCCCCGACGAAGATTTCTCTCTCTCTCTCTCTCCTACTCACTCTATGTGTGCACTTTAACTGATATTAGGACGGGGCTTATGTGCCTTAATACGAGGCCATTGATTGAAAATTATTGCCACTTTGTGTCATGCGCACTTCCCACACTGAAAAGAGCAGACTGAAGAGAGGTGTAGGTCTTCTCACCCGTCACCTCCAACTTGAAATGGAAAATGGAAAGGAGAGAATTTTTACAAGATAACTTTGTATTAAAAAAAAGTCGGGAGTATTTCTTTTAATTTAAGCGGATAAAATGGTTGAATGGTTTTCGCCCTCTGGTTGCAGTATGTAAATCTATGGAAAAATCTAGTGCTTGGTTCTTAATAATACCTTAATTTGTGTTGGTGGGATCAAAAGATTGTTTTCTGATTTATTTGGGAAGTGAAAAGGAAGAAATAGAGTTGAATGCCGCTAGCATCTACTAGGGTCATACTCTGGAGAAAGTATGCTAATGTGGAGTGAAAGTTAGAAAGAATATTTGGATTTGTTAGCACAGCTAATTGATGGAAATGTAGTAGGAAATGACGTCATGGATAATGAAGTAGTTGGGGGAAAAGGGAGTTTGATTGTATTGAAGTAGTAGCAGCTGTTGGAGCTCGATGTTGTTGATAGTCAAGATAAGTGATTGAAATGATTTTGTAGACAAGTAATCAAGTGTTACAGGAACTGCAGATGTATGAAGTTGAATCTAAAGTCAGGTGTCTTAATCGATGGTGTTTGCAAAAACATCTTAAACTTTAGCTGCATAAATGTTATGTTACTTTCAAATTTCAAAGTTTTAGTAAATTTACCTGTTTAACTAAGCTATTCACCGAAATTTACAACTTGTGTCGTCATTGAAATACAACTTACAACACTACATGCCAGTATGTGTGATGTCATAATATGTTAATTCAACTATTGAACGGAATTACTATTGCGGGAGCTAAATTTAAACCAATTTAATGCCACGCTCTAAATTAGCCACAAAGCTGTTTCATATTAAATTCTAGCATCATACCAGATATGGTCAAATTAAACAACCAGATAAATTTAGAACAATGAATCAAATAGCTTCAAAACCTAAATTAACACCAACTATTGTTCAAAATTGGTGTAAATATGCCATTTTTTTTCGCACTTCCACCTCAGTCCATTTAACCTGATAGTATATATTACTTTACAATTTACTTAAAAATAAAAAGACACTAAAATAAAAATAAAAGTTTTAAGAGACAACATTTTCCCAATAGCTTCCAAACACTAAACTTTTAATGCTTCGCCTTTCCCTAACTTTACCAAATGGAATTTAATTACCCCCTGATAAGTATTTAATGGGAATCACTATGAAACCGTCCATTTACTTAATTAACGACCTTTTATTTGACCTGATTCAAAAAAAAAATCAGAGAGGAGGAAAAAGAAAAAGAGAAAAAAAGTAAATAAACAGATGAATGTCGTAATTTTCCGGGTCCCAAACACCAATGTCGATTAATTACCACCTGAATAATTAATCACTTAATTACCCACAATTTGCATGGCACAATCACTCGGATGGTGATAATTACCTTACTCATTTGATTCTATACACTTTACCAAATTTAGATTACGAACCCACCCATTATTAAAGTTACATAGAGTATTTAAAAAAAAAATTAAAAAAATTAAAATGAGAAGAGAAAACCACGCCTCTTGATGCAGGTACCCGCCCCTGAATGGAGAAGGCAATATGTTATTATCATCAGAAGCTTCTGATGAACACCGAGACTCGGTTGCAATTGACAGATTCTAAAAATTTTTACCTGGAGGCATTTTTTTTTTTTTTTTTTAGTTTATGCTCCCCCTACCCGTTAGCGATTTGCAGTCTACCTCGATAGGTGGCTCTCTTCACGGCCAAGGTCAAGTACGCCAAACAAAGGCAATTACAAAGCTTTAACGTGAAGTTGTGGTGATGTCAAAATGGGGGAAGAGAAAGTTAAGGTTTCTAAAATTGGAGTTTTGAAGTTTTAGTATTGAATGGATGAGAGGAAATGATTGGTAATTAAGTAGTTGATGAAATTGAGGGTGAAATTGTCGCTATTTGGACTTCATTTTTTTTTTTTTTTTTTTTATGGTTTTCATTTTGATTTTGGTAATGGTAAAAATAATTGGTCATTCCAATAAATTTGTGGTTTTATTTTTGGGTCATTTTTGACCGAATGGTTACATCAAAAAAATTTTTTTGGTTTGCACTACTTTACAAACAAAAGATGTAGTAGCCCCAATAAGGAACCACGGCTCAAAGGATATATCCATTATCATATTCCAACAGTAATTTTCTTTAATGTAGAAAGACATTTTATTACTCTACAGAAAAACACTAGTAGCTACTGTGTATATTTAAATATTTGAGATGAAGCAACTGCAAACACGATTTTGTATTACAAAGATATTAATCTCAATTTGCAAAATAATGTAAGAATAGAAAGACGGGACTGAATTAAAAAATTTCAATTATTTCTTAGAAATTTTCCCTGGCAACAAAATTAGCCGCATGCAAATTATGTACAATATTCCTTCCAATTACCTCCAACTCCAATTTTTCCTCCCTTGTCATGTAATACCCAAAATACACGAGTTCGTTTCTATGGAATTCGCTTTTCTCCGCTATCATTTTTTATAAAAACCTTCAAAAAACAACAGGAAAAAAATTTAAAAAAAACCTGATTTATAGACTGGATGCTAATATATATTTTAACTATTAGGGTTGAGTTTTAAGGAAGGGGGAAAATGAAAAAAAATGCCAAAAAAGCAGATTTTTCAAAAAGATGGAGGTTTAAAAATATCATGATTTACTTATGTTTGAAATTCTTTCAAAAATGCAAGAAACAACTTTAGAAAAAAATAAAAGGGGGATATCTAAAGTGAAAGAGGGCGGAAAAGTGAAGGGAATCATAATTTTCCACTCGGCTCAAAATGTGTATGGAAGTAGTGGAATTCGTACGTAAATTAACAACAACATCTGGCAACTCAACCGATTTATGATAATCCTTACACTTGACTTTCTTAAATTACAACTGATAAGAATCTCATTTAAGCAATGCTAGATCTTCATTCTTTGTATTCTAATTGAGTTAACCATGCAGACAACCCTACTGACAGACATCAAGCCATAAAGTATAAAAGGTAGGATAAAAAAATGCAGTTTTTTTTAGTGTATTTAAGGGAATTGTAGAGTTGTGACTATTTTTCAACATCTCGGGTCACCCGGGGTCTCCCACTTAAAATGAATAATTTGTGTTCGGAAGGGAAGAAAAGTCAGTCGAGGGCTTCTTTACTGCACTCGTACGTCGCTGTCACATGGTTTGATAATTTATGATTTTTTTTTTTTTTTTTCTTTTTGAGAATTTTTTTTCGGGTATTGAATGTGGATTTTGAGGTTTAAACGAAATCGTGCGGGGAAATATTTATGAGATGAAATTTGGTGGGAGTTTTTGGAATTTTATTTCGTGGGTTTAATTAATACGATTTTTTTCCTCTTTTTGGTTTTTGAAAGTCGAAAAATTGTTGTGTGCCGTATGCATATTTTTTTTTTTTTTTTTTTTTTTAGTAAACGAAAAGTTTGATATTGAAAAGTTCATGATTGGTTTCCAAGTATTGTACCTTTGGAAGCCGCATCGATCAATCAATAAGACGTCTTCTTAAGAAAAAAAAATAAAAAAAGGTTTCAACGATTGAAATTGATGTATTCGAAAAGCAAAAACAGGAAACTATAATGAGCCAGCGGAAATATTCAAAAATAAGTAATAATTGAAATCAGCGGATTATTAATTTATAAATGAGGTTCTATTGTTCCTTTGAGAAATGGTTAAATGTGACTGTATCCAGACCGACATTTGCTTGTAAATGAAATGCTGTTGTTCATTAAGGGAACTATCAGTCTCTCTTTTTGGGTGACGTCTTAAGTGAGTAGGGTTAATTGTACAGATTGGATTCGTGTTTGGAAATTGGTTGGTAAACAGCGATGCGTGTCGAGCCACATGCGTGGGAAGTTTGGTTCATCGGTTAGGAAACACTGGCTACTACTCGATCACGTAGTGGCAGCCTAACACCGACATCACTATGTTGTGCAAATGGAGTGGAACTGCAGCTGGAGATGGCATGGACTGGGCTCTTTTCTTAGATTCTTTGCCGCCGGTGTCGAAACAAGTCGTCCGTGTAGCTGCTGAGGTTAATTGGTTTCGAATGTCATGTGGATTAAAGAATTGGATTCTTTTTGATTGGATGTTTATGGGGGGTTTTGGTGTTATTTGATTGGATAAAATTTTGAATTTGTGGTTGGTAATTATAAAAACCAGACGTTTATTTTTAAAAATTGAAGTAGTAGGGAAATCCTAAAAAAACAAAAAATTATTTAATCCATTTTAAAAAAATTTTCTCACTTCACTTGGGGTAAAAAACTATATAATCCCATAAAAATATCATTTTTATTTATTTTTCAAAACTCGATTTCTCTTTCCACAAACCTCTGACAAGCAACATCTCAATACAAAATCCATTGAAGCATCTGCCGAATTCGATTTCCTTCCACATGACAACTATAGAAATGGATCTTAAACACTTTCATCCAGAAGTAAAAAAAATCGGTAACCAAGTCACGTGATTTTCTTTTTTCAAAATGTCGAAAACAACAACACTGATGGGTTTTATGTGCTACTTCTCAGAAGAACAATAATTCATTGAAAGTAGTGATTTTTATTGGTGCAGGATGAGTGCGTCGCATTTTTCATCCTTTTAAGAGAACAAAAAAGTATGAAGCGCTTTGCGTTGCAGAAATGTTTACAAAGAAGAGGAAATTAACGTTTGTTGATTAATTTTTAAAGAGTTTTTCGTTTGATCTTTTGCTTGAGAAACGCGATCCTGCGCAATTTAATTAGAGATTAATGCTCACTTGCATTAGGCTTATTCCAGTGTCAGCACACGAGAACAAAGTAGTATGTTGATTATGTTAATCCAATTGAAAATTAAATGAGGAACACGACAATGGTTTTAGCCTCAGGTTTGTCATGTGGGATGAATTTTAATCCCTGACTCCCGATTGAAAATTAAAATTTTTTTTCTCCTAACCCTCTCCATTTTTATTTTTTTGGATTTTTTTTTTTTTTTACTTACTTTTTAATCATTTGACTGAGAATAAATGAGAGTTAATTCAAGGGTGATGTAGGGTTTAGGCAGTGGATATGAGTTGTTTTGAATTTGTCATTTTTTTCTCAAGTGGCTTAGAAGGGTTTTGTAAGGGATGATAATAAAGTTGGTCGATATTTCCGCCCCCTAGTATCGATTTTTAAAAAATTTTAATCGATATTAAATTATGGATTTTAATTTAAGTAGTCAAAATTAAGTATGAAAGCTTCGATTTTTAATATTTAATCGATAATTAATAATTTTAATCGATGTTTTCGATACATTGTAAAAATACTTTGTAAAATTATTAGGAAATTTTTCCGTTTGGAAATAAGATGTGTACCTACACAAAATGAAGTGTCGGTCGGTTGAATGACGTGGCTCTTATACTCGTTAATTGGTTTGCACAATGGTAGAGAAGAAAAAGATTCTTTTCATGGTCATGGCTAATGTACTTTTCTTGCTTTCTGCTCTCCCCTGTCCACCCACCGGTCTCCCTTCCCACTTATTTTTTTTTTCTTTTTACCTTTCAATCTTAACTGGAGATAGGAAAAAGACACAAGGTTGAAAAGCGAGCAAAAGTGTCTTTGGCTATCATCGAGTCTGTATATAATTAACTTCTCATCAGATACAATCCTCGTCCAGGAACTTAATTAAAGTGCAAAAAGGAATTGCTCTTAGGTACCGACACAGGCGCACACTAGTGATGAAATAGAAATCAAAATGGGTCTTAAATGGTTAAGGTCAAAAGTGACGATTAATTGGATAAGAAAATTGTAATGACTTTTCTAGAAGAATCTGAAATTAGTAGTGAAAAGTTAAAAAAATTCGAAATCTCGATACTTTTCAAACTTTCGTCGATATTTTTTTAAATCGATTAGTAGTGATTTTTTAAATTCAATAGATGTTGAGTTGATTAAAATATCGATTGGCACTGAAATTGATTTATTATTTTAAAAGAAAATCGTACGTGGAAATAAATCGATTTTTATCACCCAAAAATCCCTTTAAGTGAAATGACATCTTGCGAATCTTCCCAGATTACTACTAATCTCCACGGATTAGTCCATTTATTCAATAACCCTTAATTAAATAAAACACAACCCTAAAGAAAACCATGGAGTTTTCTTTCAACAGTATTAAATCCCATAAGTTGAATAAATAGACGAGACAAAACTCTTTAAACCAAACCAAAGAGGCTCGAAGGTAAAGAGAAGCCAAAAGAGAAGTGAGAGTAGTTGAAAACGACTGTTCACTCTGATCCTTGTGGCTTTGCACCTTGCCAAGTGTAAACTTAGACCCCTTAGTCTTTTCTTCTTCGTCTCTGAGATTTCGTAGAGTCTGATGAATGGTGAAAGAATGATCCACCTAAGCCCCTGTTCGGACTAAAGGATTTTAACGTGTGTTTTCAAGGGTGTCTCGACATCTGCTCTCGTTACATCCATTTTAACACTAATCTACATTTCACACCATTAAATATCGATTTTCTTTTTTTATTATTATTTTTGTAATTGCTCATTTGTAATTCTTTTTTTTTTTTCTCATTTCAGGTAAGAAAACATGATTTCTCACTTTATAGCGTTTCGATCTTAAGTTGCGTAAGTCAAACTACTTAATAATTTTTAAAGGGAAAGTGAACTTATTACTTATTATACTATCGCATGTGTAGATTAAGTATAATATTTATGTTACTAATTTTAATCGGCGATCTATCGGTATTAATATCGAGTTTAGTTGTTTTGGTAAGCATTTATTCGATACTGTAGGTAGAACACCATGCTTTTAGTCCTCCTAACTGAAGATAGTAGAGAGAGAATTCCTTTCTAATATCACTGCAGAATCTATTTTGAAGCGACATACAAAGATTCTTTGCATTGTCAGAGCCCCTTCGTTTTATATATTGAATCAGAACATTTTTCATTGCTTTGAAATTCCGAAAGTACCATGGGATCCTGGAGATTGACAGAGCTTAGGTCAAAACCAATATAACTTACAACTATTACAAGACTCTGTTTTGGCACTTGTTGGCTCGCTATGTAAGTGGGAAAGTTCGAATCCTTTAATGTCTTTAGACCGTAGTAGTTCAAGAAAAAAATGAAGGAATTTGGCAAAACTTTGCCTAAAGTATTTTTCACTTATGTTGTGAAATATTGCGATGTTATTAGGAAAATTTTGTTTGAAAGGCTTGTTTGTACTACAAAAACAAAATCTTCGACATTTAGAACATTTGTTGATAATTCCAAAACTTGTTCTGCCATTAAAATAAAGGGATGTAGAATTTGTTGCAACAATTCGCCACCAGAACGGCTCAATGGGGTCACTAACTTAGGTTGGTTGTGCAGTATAAATTTTCAAAATATTTTTAAAACCTTTGTAGGCATTAATTTTAAATTTATTGTAAAAATATTTATTTTACAAAAAAAAGTTTTGCAAAAATTTATTATCCAACACATTTTAACCCAATGTTGTACCCAGTGCTCAGTGGCGATCCTACATCCAGTGGCAGCATGTCGTACTAAAAGAATATTTAATCAGTCAATTTGGCTTAAGTTCTGGACTGTCAGATATTAGTTGCAGATTTGCCATATTCACTATGTCACACTTTAAAAACAAAAATTGCGCACTGCAAAAAGTTTCATTTAGAGTGAAATGCATCTATATCAGTTAGGGCTAAACTTTGTTTTCAATTGCGTAATAGTTACATTTTAAACCAGGTTTAATCTTAACCGCAGTTGGTGCAATTCACCCGTACAGTAATAGAGAAAAGTATAAAGTTTTACAACAATAAAATTGACCAAGTCAAATCTCATTTTCTAAACTAGATGGCAACAAATAGATAAGAAAATCCCACAAGTAATCTAAATTCATCCCCTAATCACCATTCTTTTTACAAGGAAAATCCCTTTAATTAAACCCGAGAGATTCTCCAATGTACGTGCAAAACGACAAACAATTTCCAACTGAACGACAAACACAAGGAAATTGAATTTGAACTAAAGGTCTGTCAAACGTAAATGGCAACGTTTCTAAATGGACATTTGGGAAACGTGAAAGCCTGAAATGTAAACGATCCCATAGCGAGAATAACAAGTAAACTATTCTACCACCCCCCTTCTTGTTTTATTCCCCTGTTTGTACTTTGGGTTAGAGAAATCGTGCAAATGGTTCGCCGAGTAAAAAGGAAAAGGTTTCCTTCTAATCGCACAAGGAATCAGAGTGGATTGCAAAGTGCATTTGTTGAGTAAATGGTGTGTTGACAATTGGTGCTGACAGATCTGATGGTAGACGACACGGGCTTGTGGTCAGTATGCAAGTAGCCACTCGACAGGTCAAAGGTAGCAACTCTCTTTTTTTATAGTAAAGGAAGAGCTGTTAAAGGGAATTGTATGTGTGTTGCAATGCATGTAAATTGAGTTCTGGTTTTGTATGGCCACGTATCATTCGTGACAGGTGTGAAAAGAAGTGTAAGACTATTGTTGAATACGAATATGGCAGTTTAGTGACGTAATTACTTGATAAATGAAGGTTTGGTATAAAAGGGGTTTGGTGTTTGAGGTGACAGGTTTTACAGATTGTGAATGGAAATGGAAGTGTTACACGTGTTTTGGATGAGAAGGTTAGTCAGGCTAGTTTTTCAGTTTTTTTTCTTTTTGAGGGGCTATTTGAGATAGCCGTAATGAGTTTAAGTAATCTTCAGCACTTAAATTTTTTTTTTAAACTTTCTTTTTGTTTGAAGTCATTAAAAAGGTTTTCACCCGAAAGTGATGAAAAAATTTGCATAAAAATGATTAGAAAAATATCGATATTTTAGTCGATTTTAAATTAAGAATCTTTTCTGATCCGACATCATTACTAAAAGTCGATTGTGATTAATTTCCAAACAAATATCGATATTTAATAAGATTCAAATTAATAATTGATGATTTAGTCGAAATGTTCAGTTCAGATAATAAAAATCGATTTAAAAGTCGATGTTAAAAAATGTAGTTTTTGTGCTAATTTTTTGAATGTAAGCGTTAAATTAGTCGGTATGGATAAAATATCGATACTAATTTTATAGTTTATAATTTATAAATAAAAATAGCAAAATTATCGATACCAAATTTAGAAAATCGATAATTTTCATATTTCAATGCACGTAAATACCAAACATTTTATACACTACTAAAAATTGACTATTAATCGATTACAAGAAACTCGATTACATCAATTTTCTTCATAACCTTGTAAATGAAATGCGTTCTCTAATGAAAAATTTGCATTTAGATTGCAACCAATCATCACCGCAAGTGGATGATGCATTCAACTACTACACAGATTCTTGTCTTTAAAATATGCCTACGCAACATCATACACCCGAACCACATACTAATTAATCATCACCCACTGACACTCCTATTCACAAACTTCTATATAAACATTACTTTCAAAATTGTTTATAACCCCTTGAAGATCAATTGCACCTCTAAAATAAACCCACCATAAATTGTTGGTGGAGTACCTTCAAAAACTTAATAAGGTTATTCCGGAAGGGTGGGAAAAAATGAATCCCATCAAGCCGCATTTTTTTTTTTTTTTTTTAAACAAGAAGCATTTGCATTATGGGAATTGTACATTCATGCATCGCAAACCCCAACAGGTTATTTAAAAAAAAGTTTTAAATAAAAAAAAAAAAAATAATCGACCTTGAGGCTAAAAAGTTCCTTGTAGATCCAGTCGTATAAACTGAATTCCAAATTGGTCAGTGCACAAAGGGAAAAACTGATTACTCTCTTTCTTCTGATAAATGTATTACCAATTATCCTCATTATCCATGACGTAGTAATTACGGTAATAAATAACTAGCACTATCCATTTTATTTGGAATTCAACTCTGTGTAAAATACCCAGTGACGTCATTGACTCTCAAACTGATCCCTAGGATTTAACCCTTAACTTGCATCCATCGTCAATCAGTAGGACTAATTTATAGTCATGGGGAGGATATAGAGAGGCGTTTTTCACGTTCACAACACCCCACCGTGCACCCAATTCCTCGGTTTGCATCATAAATCCTGCCCAATTACCCACGCTCTAGCAATAGCCCTACCCCTTAATGAAAGGTACTTTGACTTTGGATGTTAGACCTCTTTTTGTCCGCTTTTGACAGATGGTTCGAAATTTTTCTAAGAGTGTACACCTGGGTTTTTGTAAGGGATACAATTTTTAAGTTTGCAAGGTCAATGAACAGCTATTAGGTTGTAGGGATTTATTCAGGGTAAGAAGATTAGGTTTTTTTCCCTCTCTCCGTTTTTAATACCCTCTCTTTGTAGGTTTTATTTATAAGCGGGTGGATGGAATTTGGGGGTGATTATAATATGGAATATTTAATGGTAGTCAGGAGTTAGAGGGTTGGTAGAAGTTGAGTTGAGTAATTTTGTATTTTCCAAATGCTAGTCGCCATTTTGTCATTTTGTGACGTCAGTATCTATATTGTAGAATATGTTACAGTGGTATTATTATAACGTACGTTTTGTACACGGTTTCTAAGAAAACTTATGTAAATATTTTTCGCTTGTAAAAAAGCTTGCAAACATAAAACGTCTTTTCGAAGAGAGAATGACATCATCATTGAAAAATGACGTAATATTTGTGACTTGACATCAACTCAATATTGACGTCACAAAAGGCAACTGAAACTTTGGAACTGGGAATGACATTGATGTTCATTAGCATTGCAGTACGATTTAACAGTCACAGCATGAACATCTATTGACTTCTTTGAGCAGTATTTATCACTGTATTAAAGTTAAGCTGTTGTATTATCAGTTAGAATAGTAATAATCACTTTGGATTATTAGAGCTTAACTCAATTCACCACTACAACTCCAATTCAATTGACAATAGAATTGAAAGGTGAAAATGCATTAAAATAAAGCCATTTTTTCTTTTAATTGGTTTTTCTTTATCACGTGATTAGACTCAATGTTATTACTAGATGGCGCTAATCTCATTTGCTTCAAATGTTTAATCAAGATAACCAAATTCTAAGAAAACATTTTCTAACACATCAATTTGTGTACTCCAGCCATAATCACCAGCAGTTTGATTTCCTCTCAGTGATAACAAACACGTCTTAACGAGTTCAATTAACAGATCTTTATGATTGCCGAAATCCCAATTTCACTTCATCACTCCTCTATTCTTTAACAACCGTAGCCGCAAATCGATTTCCGGTCTTCATTAAAAGCCAGAGGTTTTTTAAAAAATAAGTTTATTAGTAACACGTGTGACTCGAGGAAATCTTTCAGGTGGCGACCTGAACGGAAAAAAAATTTCATCTAACATTACCATCTCCTTTTGAAAAGAGCAACATGTTCTTAATTCCCTATGGGCATGCAGACATGCAAATGGAAGGTAAAATATAAATAATTCTCGAGAAAATGAAAATGTTACGAACAGATATTGCCTGGTTTAAGGCGTAGAAGCGACATCTGAGGTCATATACAAGGGGCAAAATGGAAATTAAGAAGTTGAAATCAAAGGATAATGAAAATAAAATGTCGCGCGCGGTTTGTAAGTCATGTACTGCCCTGGGGATTTGGAAATTCATGGTGTTTTCTGAGATGTCAATCGTGGTATCCAAAAATTATCGATGGAAAATATATTTTTTTAGTCATTCAAAACCTTTTATAAAACGTTTACGAATTAAAATTATCCTTTGTTATCGATATTGTAATTTCTGATTATAAAATGCAAAACCCTATGAGTCAGTCCGTACAAAATTTAATACCCATTACAACCACAAAACATTAAATTTAAATTCCCACCCCAACGTATCTCCCCATATCCCTTTCCGCGAAATTTGTTCTCGTAACGTAAACTACTGTAGTGACGAGTGGCCATTTACTTCACATCCGCAAAAATCCCCCATTTGTGGCACACGAGTGGACGTGGCGTGGATTTGAGTAATGAAATGACTTGAGCCACAATGTTCTTCATGTCCACTGTGACAAAGCATCGCTTAATGGGCCGCTACCGGAAACAGTCCCTCCAATTGCCCCCACCCCGCTATTCCATATTCTTAACGTGATTCATCTACTTGGGAATTCATCGCTACTGCCCTACTCAAAGCCCCGACAATGTTGCTAACACATTAAAACCCTCTGTACCACTTCCCCCTACTCTTTTATTCCCCCCTTACACCTATTTACCCCCCTCTACATATCATTTCTCTACCCCCACACAACCAATATATTTTAATTTAGACCTGTAGGCGCCATATTGCGTCATGAGATTGAAAATTTATTCCATAAAAAGTTGTGAAAAAAATAAATAAAAATTCGTAGCGGATTGGATGTGGGTGGGTTTTAAAGTAGGGGGAGGGTATGAGTGAGTTTACGAATTGCGGCTGGGGAAGGAATTTAAATTGAAATTCAAACTGCCCAGTTAACATTTTACGAGGTCATCCATCAAGTCGACAATGGTCAGTGTGGAAATACGTGGAGAATTTTTTGTTGTGGGCTCAGTATAATAAAAATAGTTTTGTTGTTGATGGTTTATTGTATGTGACTGCTACTTGAGAATGGAAATTTGCTTCTATTGTTAGTTGTGGTTTGAGATTTTAAGAGATGAAAGAATGGGTTTTATGTTGGATATTTACATTTCTGTTTTACTAGTGGATCATATTCGGTTTTAACAGGTTTAAAGTAATTTCACTTTAGAAATTAGAACGTCTTTTCTTTAGGGTGCAAATATTGAATTTTAATGTATGTTTGAGATTTTGAAAATGTGTCATTCGTTCTAGAGACTTATTATTGGTTATAAAATTGAATTGTTGTTCAATAGAACAGTTTTCAGTTGTTAGAACCATATTTTAGAACCAGATGTAAATATTTACTTTATTTACTTTTGTTAGAATTTAAATAATTTTTCAACAACAAAAATTTATTACAACTGTAGATTTAATTATTCTTATGTTCTGACCTAGTTCTAGAACTAGATTTTTAACTTCATTAACTTGAATTCTAAACAAAAATAATTATAAATTGAAAACTAGTCAAATCAAATTTGCCTGTAACAAGAGTTTTGAAAATAGCTTTCATTTCTATACATGTTTTGTAATTATTTCTAGAACTAGATTTCAACTATTTTAGCTTGAATTCTAGTTCTAGTATTCGAATTATTTAAGTTTATTGTAAAGTAGATTTTAGTATAATAGTTTGTTTCCAAAATCAAAAATTTTGTCCCACATTCTGCATATTTAGAACAATTTTTGATGTTTAGAACCAATCTAGTTCTTCCCATTTTTTATTGGTATATAAGCAGATTCTAGCTTTTTATTACATTAAGCACACATATTGCTTTTTTCTTTGGTTTACATTAGAGATTTTGGTTCTATAAACCAAAATTTGAATCTAAAAATCCAAACTAATCTAGTTTGAAGTTTACAAACTCTAAATTAGTTTTAACCAAAATTCGTGACTTCAAGTTCTAAAATTTTGGGTATTTATTTATAACAATCATTTTAACAACGTTTGCTTCAGCGACTTAACAACTTCTCCCTCCAATTACTAAAATTTGTTAACAAAAACAAGATTCAATTTGATTCAAGCTTCCGGTTTCACATGCACACTTTTTCACTTGATTACCATTTAACGTGTAAAATTACTCAAAAGATTTTTTTTTACACCCGATGAAAAATTAGACAATCATTTTTAGATCAACAAAAATTACACACCACTTTTTAAACCCCTATATAATCCCGGTTCATGTAAACTTGCCATGTAATCAAAGGCTAATTTGCAGTCCGCTTTTTACAAACTCTCAAATCTACGACAGCTGTGCGTTTTAGTGCGACTCTTATTCTCTCTTTTCTTACCTCTCACAACACAGAGAGGAAAGGAAAAAGCAAAAAAACCAATTAGTTTCCCAACTTCTTACCGCCTCTGAATATTACAACCATTTTTACCACCGTAATCAGACATCCGAATCCAACATCTCTTGCATACTGATGAAACAAGACGAACACTTCCAAGAAATGTGTACTTGATGCTAACTGTTAGAGAAGTGACTCCTAAAAATTCTTGTAATATAAGTCGTAAAAGGAGAAGAGATAAAAATCTTTGGTTTAAAATTTTTTTCTTAGTTTTGGGCAGTTTTTTTAACTACCATAGTAGTAGAAATCTTTATATTAAAAGTTTAGAATATCTCAAGAATTTTTGGACTTTTTATACAATATTTCATTCAATTTAGAACCGGTTGCTTATATCTCGGAAATTCGAACTGATTTCAATTTTTTTAAATAGAGAAAGGTGTTCTAACTCAACCATAGATTAGTTACAAAATGAAATTATTTTGCAGTGTTTAAGAGTAATTCTTCAACCCACCATTTAGAACAAGCGATTTAGATTTCTAAATTTTAGCATTTTTTTGTTCTTTCCAAAATTCAAGAGGAAGAGACAAAGTTGGTGCCAATTTTGGAATATGTTCTAACGTGGAACCAAAAAGATAAGAGATAAACAAAATTTAGTATTGATTTGAATTAGTTGAATATTACAAAATTTAATTCCTATATCTTAAAGGTAAAACTAATTCTAAGTTCAAGTAGTTTTGTTTGTGGTTTAAATTTTAGAACAGTTTAATTCTAAATCTATTTAGAACAAAAATCATTGTAATGAAAAAGACTTTAGAAATACAATACATTGACTTTACATTGATCTCAATTCAATAATCTTATTAATCTCACGAATTTAAAAACTGAAATCTAAAAATTATAAACAAGTCACTAACAACAAAAACCACTGTCTTTGAGAATTGACAAGCCAAAAATACTCTTCCCCAAGCCATATTTTTGTAGGCATCCTTTGAACAAGCACTTATACATCTTCTCGCTCTCGTTAGCCACAACATAATTGCTGTTGTTTTGGATTTACTTCACTTGTTTACAATTCTATAAGAGGTTAGAAAGTAGGAGGAGGCAGCATTTATAGCTCCACTGCACAAAGCCGCTTTTTTTTTGTCTTGTTGACAGCTAAATGTAGTTTGGAGAAATCTTTGTGGTCTATTTCTTTCAGCTCTTCTTCTTTCCCTTTTACTTGCCATTCCATCACCTCCAAATGTTTTCATCAAGTGCTTCTTCCACAATACCAGTTGAAAATTGTGCGAGAATGCCATCCCACAACTCCCCTTCTTGTCATCTCTTCCGTTCACGGTTCGCTTCATTCCGATTCCCTTTGTGCCAAAAAACTGGCAAAAATATTTTTCATCTCACGATTAACGATTACCAATGAGTATTAAACACAGAAATGCAAATCAATTTGCAACCCATCGTCCAGCTGTACAATTTTTCAAGTGAATAAACATTTCAAATTGAAAAAGTATTATTAAAATTTCCAGTTGATCAGTTTTCATTTCAAACCCTCATATATCACAATCTTCAAACATTTTTTTGGCATATCCATAAAAACATAATGCTGTGTGTTGTTGCATAATTTAATAGCTTGCTGTGTGACTAAAGGCAATAATAATGAAGGCACCAGAGGGCCTTGTGGTCCGTTCCCAGAATGCAATAGGGAATGAATCACTGGTTATTTAGTGGGTAGTGGATTGTGAATTGAGGTTTTTGAGAGTTGATGCAAGGCATAGAAGTGGTCCAATAAAGTGTTTTGACATCAAGAATGCATGGAGAGGTTGGTTTTTATATGGTGTGTTGAGAAGATTTTATGACATGAGAAATTTGATACTTAGAACCTAATGTTCACACTGCAATATGTTCTAAAGCTGTAAAGGAGGAGATGATAGGGCCATAGAAAAGTTGGAGATGGAGTTTTACGCGGTTTGACTTTGGGATGAAGATTTTTTTTTTTTTTTTTTATTTTCTTTAGAATTAAGGAAGACTGAGAGGTTTTAAAAGCGTGTGCATTGAGATTGACATTTTGTCTGTTGGGAAGAATGTCGTTTTGACGGATGTTAAAGTGGAAGTTATTAAAGTGGGTAAATCGAATGGGTGAAGTTTAATGGGTTGAAGTGGCGGATGTTTGGATTGTTTGCGGATTTAGTCATTGAAAGGGAAATTGGATTTTGATAAAATGTTGGCGTAATGATGTGATATGCTTGAGGCTTTTGTTGAAGAATTGGCTTTTGTTTGATTTGGTGCAGAGAAATAATAATAGGAGGGAAGGGGTAAAGGAGTTTGCTTAGTTTCTTGAAAATGCTGTCAAAACCATATGGTTTGGACATCCAGAATAAAATAAAATTCTAGGACTTGAAGAATGATAAATTTTTATATAAAAAAATTAATAAACCATTAATATAATTAATGTATTTGAAATTCTTTTGTATTGATGCAATAGTTTTTCCCTTATCACGGCCAAACAGATCAAATAGTCCCAAATAAATTTGCTTAGTCCAATTAGTCTGTCAAGACTTCTAAGAAAGATTTATCCCTCTTATTATCTTGAATTAAGTTCATTATAAACAAACCTTATTTTTCCATGTAAAAATGTGATTATCCATCACCAATATCATTATCGGCCATGATGAATGGCGGAGAAGAATAAGAAAAAAATCCAATCGACAATACCTAACAACACTTGAAAGATATATGGGCTCAAATTGATTATTCCGGTTATTGGCTAAATTCCTTAGCTTGATGAAAATCCAATTGGGATTTCTCTTAAGTGACTAGTCTTTTTTTTTGTAGGTTTGGTTCCTTGGAACTAAAGATATGGAGATAAAAGATATTAAGTTCTCGTAGATCACCAAAATTAAGTAGCCTCGGGTTTTCTATGCTGGAGGTGGTTATTCATGAGGTGTAGGTGATTTGAGATTTGGCCAAGGTTTTAGATTATCAGGTGATGATTTTGAGGTCAGATGGTGAAGTTAGTGGTAAATTATGAAGGTTGTTTTCAAGAGTGTATCGATTATTTAGAAGAAATTGAAAAAAATATTTTGGAGTAATTCCATTTTTGAAGTCGATTTTTAATAGTCGATTTGGAAATATTTCGATTTTATAAAAATCGATATTTTTAAATAATTAATTTCAAAAATGGTATCGAATTGCTGTCAAAAAGTCCGAACTTATAAACGATTTTTTTTATTCGATTATCTCTGCTGTCCGAATCAATTATGCATTTCATCCAAACTTTTTTTTTGAAAAAAAAAAATTACTAAACGACATTTTAATCGATTTTAAAATTAACATTTTTTTACACTAGTCTAATTATTCATCTGAACTTTTTCTAATAATCGATCTTACTCCATTTTAAAAAAAAAAATTCTTCAATATTAATCACACACCATATTTTTCAACGTCACTTGACCCGACCTAGCAAAAATTTGACAAATCGTCCATTCCATTGACATTTTAACCTATTTTGGACAAATATTTCATAAAATACCCAAACCCTTATTACCCTTCACAAAAAAAATACTCAACCTATCAAACCCACACACATCTTTTCCCCACCCTCTTACTCCCGGATGCATAAACCACAAATCAAAAATCCCAACTCTAAAAATTTCAATAATCAATTCATACCGATTCTATTTAAATCACAGTTGGGTAAACCAAGTTAGAATTGATTATTCGACTAATCCCTCCTGTCAACGTTCCTTTCTTCTGTTGGATCACTTAAGTCAGGTTGTAAGTAAAGAAAAAAAAAAACCCGCCACATTCCATTCTCCACTTCACACCACAATTTGACCGATTACGAATCGACTACTGCGTGACCAGAAAAATCGATTACCGAAATCGATTTAAAAACTTGAAAAATAAATTTTCCCAAAAAAAAGAAAATAAAAATTGAAATTTTAGTTGGCATTTGACACTTAAAAAGTAAATCTTATTTTCCTTGTCATGTTAGTAATAGAAAAGAAGAGTTGGAAATATGAAGTAAGCCTATTAAAAAATAAACTGAAAAAAAAAAGTGAAAGGGAGGTTGTTGCTGTTTATTGCTAATCTCGCTACTCTCACATTAATAATATTCCAAAGACAAACGGTGACTAATCTCTTCTCATGACCTCAATGTAATTGGAAAGCCTCTGCGCCTATTTTTCTCCCCTTTCCTCCTGCTGAGGATATTGTGAGATTGCATTCCATAAGAACTCTGTTTGTGTGTATGTGATGTCTTAAGTTGCATGGCGGCATTTAGTCACGACTTTTTTAAAGTGATCAAATATTAGAAATGGAAATGCAAGGGTGAACCGGATTAGAGGTGTGTTAGAATATCGAATTTAAAAGTCAGATTTTAGTGATTCGATTGAATGTAACGATTGATTTTGACAGTTTATAGAAAAATTGAATGAAGTATCGATATTTCAACCGATTTTAATTGCAGAAGAGTCGATTTTTGTCCATAGTCAACTGATTAAAATTTTGAAAGGTAAAAACAATGCTCAAATAATATCGATATTTCAATCGATTAATTTCAAAGACTTAAAAAAAAACTTTTTGTTGGAATATTTTATTTATTAACTCGAGAATGAAATAGCTAGATGGTCAAATGGCACTGAGACTACAATCAACAATTCCATACAAATACAAAACTCATTGTTATCCGACCGGGAGTTAAAAAAAAAAAAACCCCTACTTTGAACATAAAAGAAAAATCAATCAAAGATTATGGGCAAACAGTGCGGGCATGGGTTGAATGAAATATTTGCTACTGAGATTTGGCCAATACCATTTTTTCGCTCGCTCTCCGTTATCATAGAAGCAACACAAAGAGCAACGACCGAGAACCTGGACCGGGTGAAAAATGAGTGCCACGCTTTTGACAGTGGGTTGAAACCGCAGGTAGTCCCCGGTTGGAAATGTTGGTCACCTCTCCTTGGCCCCCACAAACGACGGGAGGTGCCTCACCAAACGCACCTTTTATGGCTGAGACATGCAACGACCGAACCAATTGACAACTGCGTAACCCCCACAAATAAAAAGAAAGAAAAAAAATTGGGAGCTGGCAAAAATGGGTGGGTTTGTGTTTACTTTTTTTTTTCATTTTTTATCAGTTGAGAGAATCGGAATGAGCAAATTGACGGTGACAGTAAAATGATGGATTACTTGGTTGCGGAGGAGTCGGGTGAGAGTGTGCAAGGACAGGGTGTGAAATTTGATTTTCATTTTCTCCAACCGGCTGAGTGATGGCCAATGTAATTGCCAGTTAAGTGTCAGGACTTGGAGAGTTCGTTGATGGAATGGAGAACTGAGGATAGGAAAATAAAAAAAAATATGATTGGGGACTTTGTGGGAGGTATTCAGTTGAAAACATTAGCTTAAGTGTTTTGCTTTCTTTTTTTAAGTGTCTGGTTTACAATGGGGAAAAGGCCATTATATGAATTGGTTTCGGTCTTTGTTTGCTTTTGGAATCGGTTAAATGTCCTAAGAGTCTATGTAAGCTGGAAAATAAAAATAAATAACGAGAGAAGTTAGGGAGGAGATCGATTTCTATTTTCGCTATACCTGAATCGATATTCTGAAATCGGCACAAAATGAGGGGGGGGGGAATCGATTTATTGTAAAATTTGTAATTGATAGTTTAATTTTTCGATATTGATATTTTATTCGAATTTTTCAATTTTATTTTGTCTTTCCATAACATTAATTTCAACATAAATAACTCAAGAGTATAAATCGATACTATGTTTGCCTATCTACAAAACTGATTTGAAAACAAGATCGTGTTTAGAATACAAAACAAACATTACGCATTAACCTAAAATAAACCCCCTAAAGCCGCAATTTTTTTTAAGCCACTTAATTTTTTTTTTTATCGAGGAAACTCACTTTTTTGTCCGAAATTGTCTAGTTTGCTCCGATTACCGATAATACTCTAAATAATTGGCTAGGTGCATTGAATTGATGCGATGATAGTTATTATAGAATATTATATTAAAAACGTTACACACTCGAACGGAGGTAAATACCTTTGTTTAATTAGGTGAAATTCCGAGTGATTTTCAAACACGATGATTAATTACCCTCTTCACTCGCTCCCCCTTCCGTCTGGTGACCCCTCCCTCTACTCTCTGCTTCTAACATGTAATTTAATTTTTTTGCCTCCCTTGCAAACTTTTTTTTATAAATTTTTTCGTTCGGATGCTAAAACAACTTTTAGGGCTTTGGACTTTGTGTTTTGTAATTATGTTGTAAAAATTTTTTCATTAGTAGAAAAATGCGGGAAAAAGTAATCAATTTGCCCGCATTTAATCAATTGATGTTTTTCTTGTGTTACAAGTACTGTTCAGAAAAGTTTTTTTTAGCTAAGGGTAGAGAGAAAATGTTTGAAGAGTTGGATTTTAGGTAGGGGTTAAAAAAAAAAGATGTTTTTTGATGCATTGTTTGGTTTATGGTAGGTATAAAAGTTGGGGTTGTAATTTATGTTTGGAGATGGTTTTGGTATTTAGGACGGTTGTTAATAAATTATTTTTGATGTCTGAAGTTATTTAAGTTTTTGGAAGGGTTTTTATTGGGGTTAAATTGGCTGACTATTTTTTTTTTTTTTACTGTTATGGCTATTGATAAGTTTATTGAATTTTTTAATATGAAATCCACTCATATACAATAACTGAAATATTAGCACGTCTCCCGAACCATAACTCATTTCCCATTTAGGTCAGCCATCAAGATCCAAAAACCCTTCAACCTTGCAAAGACCCCAAAAATTCTTTCATCTGCAAAACCTTTAAAAATTTATTACCCAAAGGTGAAAATTTTTTGACACTAATTAGTGAATAAAAAGGTGGTAGTAGTAGATAATCCTTTAAGAACTTTATTTTTTTTTTACTCTTCTCTCTTTTAACCTCATCAATTATGCTTGCCATGTCTGCAAGATGTACGATGTGGTGTGGAGACATTCCTGTTGAGAACACACCGAGGAATCTGATGGATGAGAGATGCAAGCCAAATAACGTTGTAGACATTTTTTCGAGTTTTGCTCCACTGGAGCAGAGCTCGTACAGGTGCACGGTAGCAATTAGAGGTGATTTGGAAAGGCAGCTTCCATCATACCTTAAAAGGATTGGTTCAAATACGACGTTCGATGAATCTTGGTAAATGAATTGCGCAGAAACAAAGTGCGTGGAAATGAGCGCCTTCAAATTAATGTTAAAATTAAAATGATGACGAAGGTATTTTTTTTTAAAGTTTTTTCCTGTTACGCCACCCTTCTTTTTCCGTTTCGTGTCCGTCAGGTTGATAACATCTCAGAAAAGTAAATGGTTTTTCAGTTGAAGTGGTTTCCACTCGACGGGGTTCGTTTGGTTTGTTGATTATTGGTAAGGAATACTTGGCAGAGGGAAGATGAAGGAGACTAATGGATGATAGAATCGATTCTTCTCCAAGTCGATGTACAATATCAGTTTTTAAATAAAAATCAAAAAGAACTGAGATTAGTCGATTAAAAAAATTTTAAGAAAAAAATATCGATTTTAATTTAAAAATCGATTATTGTCCGATATTTAAAATAATATCGATAAATACTCGATTTTTGAACACACATGCAATCATTTATAATTTCAAATCGATTCCAACATTCCAAAAATGATTAAATAATACGATACTGCACTTCCGATTTTTTATCCAACACCCTCTCAGCCCTTCCATTAGTTTTGGTGTGTGGTCAAATCCCTGTCGGGTCAAACAGATTGCTATAAAAAAATAGACCAAAAAATTTGTTGTAGCCAAGAGTAGTTAAAGAGGGTTTACAGAAAGGTGATACCCTTCAGAGACGTGCCTTTACGGGTCGCCGGCTGCACCAAGAAGTGGTTAGAATCAGAAGCAGATGGGAATCTTTGGTGGGTGTAAATAACACCAAACGAGACAGTTCTCCAAGCCTAGGGATAAGGAGTTTTTAGAAGTTAGATCTCTTAAAGAAAATTGTCTTGTTTATTTCTAGCCAGGCTGATGTTTTTCAAATGCACTTGCAGACCTATAAATCATTTTTATGAATAATTAAAGATTAAAAAGTGACTTTTATTATTACACTAATAGCGTTCTTACAAAATTTTGAATGGTGGCAATGACGAGTTGCCACAAGTGATGAGGACCACACGTGTTCTTGTATATTTTTTTGTTTTATCAGTATTCTCCTGGGATAGAACACTGCAGGTAGCTACACATTAAAACTCGAGTGAAAGTAACCTTTTCAACTGTCGCTTCTCAAAAGTTTAGCAGAGAAAACTCGAGGGAATGGGATACAATGCTCATGTTATTAAATTCTTTAATAAGAAGGGTAAATGTGGATAAAGTGGATTAAACGTCCGGTTTCATGGAATATGAAATGGTTGTGGAAATTGTTGTCTAAAACTGCTAAGTTGATGACATCATAACAGGAATTATTTAGGAGGTTGTTTATTTGTAATGTGTGTGCTGCGTTGTTTAGCTAAGCCTTATTGTGACTTTGTCGTTGACTGAAGGGATGTTAATAGAGGTTATTTAGGTTTAGTTAGCTTTATTATGCAAGTTAAATGGAAATGTTGTTGATATAGAAGGTAAGGAGTAACTATATCTGGTAGGATCATTATAAGTGATCTTTTACGTTCGCTTTGATGTTAACTTTATATGGTGATAGAAAGGGTTTGGAAAGTGATACATTTACCATTACACTGTGAGATGTAATTTTGAGATTCCGTGCAATTATGCTCTACATTTATAATGAATGGCTAATAGACATTGCACAATCTTCTAATAGAAGATTTACCAAATTGTATTAGTCATAAGATACAGTTTTTGATAGCAATTTGCTTTACTGAAGTTTTTGTGTTGAAAATAATGAAGAAATAGTATTCATGTACGTGAAACTGTCTCAAGAAAGATCAAAACATAATATGCATTGCAATGCTTGAAGCAAGAGAATTGTTATTTGCAATAATGCCAGAGGAAATAAAAGAGGCAATACATTTGCAGATGCCTATTGCAAAGCCAAAGCAATACTGATGTGCAATGCCTAAAGCAAAGAATACAATGCCTGCAACACTGCACAACATCTCTCTTCCGATAGCTATACAGTACAAACAAGGCTGATTTATACAAGAAAACAGAAAATTACCAGATGTTATTAATCACATACATCTACCATGCCCCAAGAAAATTTATTACAAAATAAGCAATTATAACTCTTGTAACAACAAATGTAGCCAGAAATAACAGTTAGAGGTATTGTTGAATAATGCAGTATTAGAATAATAATAATTGTACTCTTAGAGAAAAATAACACTAAAAAGACTAACTATAAATAGAAACTTTATTAAAGTGTACCCTCCATTTCAATTCAAAAGCAGATTTTTACTTACACTTACTCTACCCAAGGCGTTATTAAGGCATTATAGTGACTAATCGTATGTGAGGTGGGAAATTGAGTTGTTCGCACACAAAATGAGTCATTTATAAGCCTATAAAAAAGTAAGAAAAATAGAGTCCATCAAAGAGCCAAACTTGGCAGCCGAAGAAATTTGTTCAATTACTCTAGCGTGAGGCAAATGTCACTTTTTGAGACCACAAAATGGTGTGCGGGGAAATAAAATTGAAGGTGGAAATTACCCCGGCCCGAGTAATAAAAGTTGCGGCCTCGAGTCCGGTTCTTAACGCTCGGCTACAAATTGAAAGGGATTAGGTAATTTTAGAAGCGGAATCGATAGGTGGATGATGTAATATACAAGAGGGGGTTGCCGGATGTAAAATATGATACCTCTACTAATTTTTAACGCGTTTTATTTCCGGACTATTTACTGGGACAAAATGTGCATTACAACCCCTTCGGCCGGAGTTAAAATGCAGCTCATAAAACATTTAAAATTCCCTCTTAAAATTCATACTGTCAACTTCAATTAAACCCTCCACTAGGCTGAACAGATGTGCAGAGAGAGGGACACACTCGTGATTTCTTTCCACACCATTAAGAACTTTGTTGGAGTATACAAAATTCACACGTAGCTTGTCTCCTTCTACAGCCATCTTTGAATCCAGCAGACCAAAAGTAATTGCATTTCGCCAGTCTCCTGCATTTACTAGATTGTTGCATTCATTAAGAGATTATGCCTTTTTTTTCCCTCTCTACTTTTTAAAGGGGGTTTAAGTAGGAGACTGATGTAGTTTTACATGAAAAGTGACACCGGTCTCCTTTTCACATAGCTTTTGTTACACTGAATGTTAATATTATAAGCATGTAATTTCAAGTTGGTTCAAACAATCTGCTTTGGATTTGTATAATGGCTAATTTCTGGCTTTGTAGAAGACAACTTTCTGCCCTACCTCTTTGCCCCCTCGTGTTAATTAAATGTACTATACTTAAAGATAAAAATGTCTTATTCATAAGCCAAGATAAAGAGACGAAACTTATTCTACTTGTGTGGGACCATACACAATGAAAATGCATCATTTACTAATACAGCTTTTAATATAGTAATATATTAAAAATAACAACCAGAAGGCAGTAAAGAATTTGATGTGATTACTTGCTCGAAACCAGAAAGATCTATAACTGCCTTACAAAGTGTACATAGCTAAAAGCTATTTGAGATAACATCTAAGAAACAAGAGTGCATTGGAAAATTCTTAGAACTATTTTCTATTTGAAACACTATCTTCTTTTATTACCACAGTTGCTTTTGGAGTAATTGACTCACAAAAGCTAAGTTACATGCACCCAAAATACAACTTCCATTTTCATTACCCACAACATATTCCTCGAATTTCACTTTTCTGCCAATTCTGAAAGTTGAGAATAACCAGTGCAGAATTTTGGATGAGAGAAACATCATTAACAGGAACCCCTACCTAGTTACACGATATTACTCGTGCCCTATTCCCCTCCCTCCATCTCCCTGTTGTGGTAGGGTGCAGGAAAGAAAAGATCACGTTAGGCCCGTATTCATCAGTGGCAGTTGAGGGTGGCATCTGGAAACTTTCATAAAAGCAGGCTTATGGCCACAGCAGCAGTTGCTTCTCGATGCGTTTGCTTGGTCGGTCGTTCTCTGAAATTGGAGTATTCTTTCTTTTTTTCAGTAGCCAGATGTGACCTCGTGAATTCTGCTAGTTGAATTAAGTTGTTTTTTTATTTCTCTCCATTTGCTTTCCCCCTACTATCTGCTTACTTTTTTCATCCAATTTGAGTAATTATAGAATTGCTGTAGTTGGACTTGGCATTGCAACATTGAAACAGAAATGAGTGGGTAGTGGATAGCTGTGTCATGTGTTTTTGAGAACCTTGAGATGGAGACATTTTTCATGTTTGGTATCCCCAACAGAGGCAGGAATATAAATTTTGTGTTAAATATTTTAATATAATTGATGTGGTTATGCTGAGTCAGGTTGCGAGCAAAGTTCATTGTGCTTTGATTGAGAGAATGCAAGTCATGTTTTCCAATTCCAACTTTGCTTTTCGCCTTTTGGATATATTGCCTGCTGTCCACTTAGAAAACCATTGGAAGAAAACAATCAGCTTGAGCCTAGACCAAAACACCGCTAACCACTACACTCCAACACTCTAATTTCACTACTTAAGTATCAAACGTTCCACAAAATATTGAGTATAAGTAGTGACTTGAACTTTATTTATGGTACAAATATTTTAGCATAATCATATTTGAATGATATGCAGTCAGGACTAAACACTTTCTATCTCACTTTATCCTTCAGTATTCTTCAAGGATAATTGTCAAAATTTACCTAACAGAAGATCTTGAAGCCTTTATTTGAGGCCAAAATATTTTGTTGTTACAAATTTCATTTTCTCTCATGGGTGTTGATGCGGACTTTTTTCGTTCGGGCTTTCCTCGCTGTCAGGGTGTAACACTACAACAAAACACCTGGTGTAGAAGGGTTGTGCCCCTTGCCATAAACGTCTCTGTGAATTTGAAAGTTATTTCTGTCAAGTCAGTAAATACATTTTTTTTCTTTTTTGGCAACGCTTCAGCCGTCTCCTCATAAGCCGGTGTTTTTTAGGTTCATAAATAGTCACCGTAAAAGTAAAGTTATTGTAGACTTTGCTGCTGTCCACAAGAGTGCATAACTGTGTAACACGTCAGATTTAAGTAAATCCGAGTATAAATTACCCTCGACTATACTCTAGGCGCAGAGCCGAATCGATATGGCAAAGAACCGATGTTATATTACAGCAATGTCATTGTGCAATTTTTTTTCCTGGGATTAAAATGGAAGTGGAACTTGCGAAAGGGGAATTTGCAGGTGCACAGAGGAAAGTTAGAATGGAAATTACTTTGAAGTAATTATGTTAAGAATGAAATGAAGAAAACCGCACAGATGATAACCATAGAGGAAGCTCAATTTTTACAGTGATAATGTCCAGAAGTGGTGAATTTGGAGAGATTAATGGAAAAAGTGAATGAGTTGAAGAAGTAACAACAAATAAATTTTATCTTATTATCTAATAAACGTTGCACAGAGGTATTTTGATCTTTTTAGAATTTTTTGTGCAAGTTTTGGATGTTAAGTGTGAGATTGGTTTGAAACAGTATTCTGAAAAGTAAAGACCACGAGTTTGGTGTCGGTCTAGGGTGATTTACGACTGCGCAGTATGTCAATTTGAAGTTTTAAAGCATTTGTTCAAGTTGAAGAGAACTATTTTCACGCTAGTTCCAATTTCAAAGAACATTGCGTCTTGTTTGAATGTAAATAAAGAGCAAACCAAACACCTTTTCTTGTTCAAATGATATTTTGGCAAATAAAAGAGCCCGAAAAAGGGACCACTCCTAAACAAATATTATCTCTCTTTGTGAGATTAAAAGGAAATGGTTTGGATGTAGACAGGGGCGAGCACCCAATTCCGGTTTGAAGCTAAATCCCGTTAGCAAAAGTCACAAAGACAAATAGAACCAATTTGTGAAAGGTCTATTATTGGTTCGTCCTCGGATTAGAGTGCAATCCATCATTCTAGTCCAATTAACCGTTTCTCTTGATGTCAGCGAATCTGTGAGGGCGTTTTTCTGTTGTCATGGATACTAAAGAATTTAAAAAAAACTTTTTTTTTTTAAAAAGAAAATGTTTTGATTAATTTTTCCATTAATCTTTTTAGAGTTGAGCAAAATGACACTTCTAGTTGAGTTAGGGACTTAATTTATTACATAAGCAAGAAGTTGGTAGGATGCAGGTGTTTGGTAATATTAGAGTCCTTAACTAAACCGGAAGTTTTATTTTTTTTAGCAGATGGGGTCTTGAACGACTACTCTTGTGTGATTGTATGAATTAATGTGGGTAATGGGGCTGTGTCTAGCTGGAAGGCGGTTATTGAGCTCAAGTTATTCATATGACGATATAATCTGTAATTAGTGACGTAATTGTGTCGTGTTTGATTTGTATGTTGCCTCTAGCAGATCAGAGGAATAGAGGTCGTTTAATAATCAGTGGACGTGATTTTTTTTTCAAGGGCTGGCATAAGAAGTGAATTACAACAGTGTCAATCAAAGGCTGTTTAAATGGTACATCTGTGACCAATTTTGATGCGCAATTACAATTGTTTAATTATAGTTTGTGTTGTTCTATTTGAATTAATTTTATGACAGTCGGGTTTGTTGCAGGGAAGGGAGTAGCTTGTCTGGCGTTTCAAAGGGTACCGTTTTGATGGTGGGCAGAATATTTTGACAGGAGTCAAGTTTCTTGTATTGTGGAGTTTTATGAGTTTTTGAGTTGGAGCTTGGCTGATGAAGAATGAAATGTTTTTCTCATTAAAATATTTTTAAAACTTAAGTTTAAAAGAGTATTAAAAACATTGTCGCATTGGAATTTAATTCGAGTTTTTAGTTTGAATATTACATAAAGTCAACACTTATTGACGAGAATTTTGGATTTGTTTACCTTAAATTTTGTAAGTTTTAACATAAATTTCGCAAACTTTGACATGTACCTGCAATTTACGACGCATTTCGTCAAAAATATAAGTTTAGACTCGAGCTTTCAATTTCAGTAGATAAGTGTGGAAATGCAAATAGGTCTTTGATAAAATTCAACAGATTTTGGTATCCAGTAATACTTCACTAAGAAATCTTCAAACATGAAGCTTGATAGTTATGCTTCTAGCAAAGGAATTTTATGTAATTAAGTATCTAGCAGTTTTGATCTTCAAAATAGCAAGTTATTACTGCAAAGTCTAAAATCTTATGCATGAACTCTTAACTTTTTTAATAAAAAAAAAAGTTTATTTAAAAACAGAAGTTATTTAAGCAGACAATAAATTTCACCGCAGACAAGAGGGCGGTGCAAGAATTGATGAAAAGTTGAGGTTTACCGAAAACCATTTCATTACATTTCACCTATAATTGAAATTCATCAAGTGAGAGAGGGCAACAACTATTCACACCAGCCGCAAACTCTCTCACATATTGCAATTTCTCATCTCAACCGCTTTCCATCTTCGGATGCTGCGTGCCAACCTCATCCAATTTGCCAGGCAGAGAGAGAGAGAGAGAGAGTGGTATAATTGAAACCCGTCAAAAGTCTAAGAATAGCCGGTCTACACATTGATCCTTTTGAGTGGCAAAGAGACAGCGCTACACCGCTGCCCTCAAACACAAACAGGATTGAACTCTCTTTGTAGCAGACCTCTTGTGAAAGCTTTCCTTTGTAGCATGGAGTGTAGACGAGATAGGAATGTCGATGACTCTCACTCCACACATCCCACGGATCATTAACCCTTCTAGCTCCTTGAGAAGGGGACCCACTTTACACCCAACCTCCCAACTGATAATACAAGCTAACGTCACATCCGGTGCCATATGCTCACCCGCCGTGACTAGAACTAGGACCACAGCCACCCGCAGTCCTCCCATTATGCAGCTCATCCCAGCGTATCATGAGATGGGAGGGGTGTTAGCACACTATCCCAACTCCCTCTCTCTCTTTTATTTCATTTTGTGGACGTATGGATTATCAGGAGCAGATGATACGGAGTCTGGAGTGTGATAAGAAGGGTATTAGCTAGTATTGGCAAGGGGGAGCTTTTTCATATGGTGCTCTCTTCTTTTGTCTGTTTTTGGGGGCTTTTCAGAGTAAAAGGGTTGCGATAAAAAGTGTGGGTTTAATGTTTTATGATGGCGTGTCGAATTACGGTGGATTTGATTTCACGGCTTTTTTACCTGAAAAATGATAAAGGGGTTAATGTAGTGAAGGGAAGTAAAGTGAAGCAACGGTGAGTCATAAATCTTGTCGGGTTTTTCTGATACAATGTGTAAAGACCAGGTGACAGTTTAATGATACAACTGACATCTAGCAAGGGGATATGAAAGAGTTTACGTAAGGGTTTTTCTTCAATAAAATGGTTCTTACATCTGTAGGTTGGGCGCGCAGGTTATAGGTTTAATAGCTTCTTGTGAACATTGGTGACACGGAAGGAATTCATTAAATCGACGTTGGGATGGCGTGGTTTATGATAGGAGATATTGTTTGGTTAAGTCAAATGGGGGGTCATATCTTGACAGATTTGATGATAAACTTGGAATATGTTTGAAGATTTTTTAACAAGAGAGAAAGAGAAATATTAATTATATATATATAGTGGCAGCCAGGGCCATTTGCGACGGGGCAACTGAACATTAAACTAAAACTAATAACCAAAAGAGCTATTAAATCAGAGCTTCCATTTTGCTTCCTCGAAGACTTCCGTGAAGCAAGAGGGGAACCGCATGGAGGTAGGAAATCGACATGTGTGCTATTACTTGCTTCATAAAATATACTCAGTCACTGATGGCAAATATTAGAGAGAACTAAATGCTTTAAAAAATATTCAACTAACAAAGTCAACACTTTGCATGACAAATGAAGTTATTATTTGTCGACTTTTTAGGCGTTGCTCTTTCCACTTATCAAACAAGTTGAAGTAAAAAAAGTTTAAATTAAAACCCTACATATGGCAATACATCAACAATTTCTTGCTAGATTTGTTCTTGAAGGTTAGTGAAATCGAATGTAAACAGACCACCAGTCGAGAAACGTAATTAGAATCGATCCACATTTCTTTTTTTTCAATTTCTAGTTAATTTCAATTTCTATTTGCATTCCCAACATTTTAAAATGCGTGTAAATAAATCTCAAGAGCAGAACACATGAAAAATTTCTATCTGCTCTCTTGAGGTGAAGCGATCAACCTGTCACTTGTAGTGAACTTTAGATACTCCATTGACTCGATTTTTCAACCTTTTTTGTCTCTCTTTCTTCTTTACGAATTCCTTCTCCCTTCGATAGTCATCAAATTTTCAGTCTTTGAGAAGTCCAATTGGGAGCTGTCGTGTATATTTTAAAAGGAATCTCCCTTTACCCTCTCTCTGCTTATCCCTACCCCCTTTACTCATGATATATGCAAAGATCAGCAGCTGCCTAATCTAATCAATAGTTTGTCATGGCAACGGTGTATCTCTTTCCGTCCGTCATTCACTTGGGCGCATTAAGTCGGATGAGGGTGCGAGTCTGGGAAACGTTCAAACGGAATTGAGCCTTATGCAAAGGGTTTAAGATCAATTCAATAAAAAAAACTTAATGAATAAGCACACATTCGACAAGAGAAAGTTTACAGTCAACTTAAGCCTTGTGCTTGTCGAATGATGGAGGGAAAGGTGTGAAGGATGGGTATTGTATGCAAAGCATGCAAAGAAGGCGTCGCCAGTTTCTAATCAAAAGAGTAAAATTGCTAAAACAAAACCAGAAAATTTTTTATTTATAACACAGATTTGACATTTTTTCGATATTGTTTAATAGTGTACACATTAATTTAAAAAGTTTAGTAGTCGAAAAAATTAAGTCTACCACAGTTATACATATCACTTAATTCATATATATTCATCGTTTTCCGACGACGACAAGAAAGTAAACACAAGGCTCTAACATCAACCGACTAAATATTGATCAATGTTCAAGTCGACACGCGTTGCTTTTGGGTATCTGATACACGAAACTTTGAAAACATGTCCACCTATGCTTTAAATAGTCAAGATACACCCGATAAGTTATTGCGATGCGGCAGGTTCCGAGATAGAAACATCTATTTTGAACGTTTTGAGATGGCGAATGGGATTATATGTTTGTATATCTCTTGAATAGATATGTGTGTGTGTGAATTATTGATTTGAATCGCGCGTGTGAAAAAAGAGAAAGGGAAGGGGTGAAATGTGGGGATTAGAGAAGCAGATGGTTTGTATTGGGTTTAGGAATAGTGTATCATGTTAGCTGAAAGGGTTGATGTTTGATTTTCTGCTTTAATAGCAAACGAAATGAGGAAGTTTATGTGCAACCCATTCGACATGACGTGGGATTTAGGGTTTACGTTTCAAAAGTTAATGCCATTTGCAGTCGATTGGTCGTTGATTATTTATGCAAGAATTCGTATTATGCATGCATACGTTAGGTCTCGTCATTCGGTTTAAGCTTTGAGTGAATTAGATCTCGGCTTTGTTTGTTTGTTAATTTTTTATATTCTCATTTTGAAAGGGAGTGCGGGTAAATAGACTGGCAAAGCGGAACCGAACTTTGTGCTACTCGTTTGAAAAGTTGAATTTTAAGTGGTTTCTGTGTGTTTAGTTGAAATAATATTGATATTATTAAATGCCTTTGATGTATGTAGATTTTGGAACTTCACTTTTCAAAATGTTTGATATGAGAAATATGAAGTTTGTTAAATGTCTCTCGGGGTTTAGACGTTTCTGTGTTTGTTTTTGGGGAATTTCGTGTGGTTTGAATGACAAGTAAAGAAGTACCTGGAAATTAAAAAACAAGTTTAAATATTTCAGGTAAATCTCTCAAAAAGAGCTTAGCAACCCCTTTTTATTGACTACTAATGCGTATAATAAATCTTGTGATAATGAAGTTTGATGCAAAATTGTAGGATTTTACGAGGGGCACTAAAAGTAATTAGTCGATTCTTCTCTTTACTGACACCACAAATTGTAACGAGTTTTACCCCCCACACTTTTCTGATCCTCTCATTACCCAAAAAGAGTGCTCCTTTGCCATCCAAATCCCCCAGTTGGGATGTAAATAAAGATGGGGACTCTTTTTCATTACCCCTCACATATTTATTGCCTTTTTCCGCTTTTTATTACCATATTCATTGAAGGGAGATTGCAATTCACCTTAATGGCACACGGGGTAAATATTATAAATATTTTGACTCATTTATGAATAATAAAAAAAATTACTTCCTTCTCAGTGAGGAGAGTAGAAATTAATTTGAGAATTTATTTTTCACGAGTTTTGAAGAAAGAAAAAATTGTTAAGTGACCAGAAATGGAATTTTTTGAACCGTTGTAAAATCTCTTTTTTGACTCGTCATTCGACATGGCAGGTAACAGTTTACCCAATCCACAGTCTACTCTAATTTGCTCGTATTCGCTTTGATAACTCTCAGGGAAAGAGAAAATGGACAATGAAGAAAAACTCGTCTCCACAAACTGTCAGTGAAATGATGTTACACGTGTTTCGCATCGATTTTTATACGTGTAACTCCCAGGAAAAGAAATCCGGGTTAAAAGTGACAATTGACTCGAATTTTATTTTTATTTTTTCTAAGAAAAAAATTTTTTTGCAGGAATAATTTTGCAAGTTTTCGTACGATATTTACGTCAAATTACTCGCCACCCGTTCATTACGAAAGTATAATAAGGAAGCCGCTATTTTGACATTTTGATTATACTTTGATGCACACAGCAGCTCAGACAGGTTATAAAAATGTAGAGAGGAATCCTCTTACATGGAAAAAAAAAAAAGGAAATACCTTAAAGGGAGAAATAAAAACAAGGAGGGGTGAAAAGAAACAACTTTTCTTTCCCATCTGTGAATTTTCACAGCTTAAACCCCGGGAAAACATGAAAAAACAGTTTGAAAAAAAGCATTTCGCTCTGTTGAATGAGACCAAGTTTTTAGTCGAGTGGTTGCACCAAACTGGCAAAAGGTGGATCAATGGTCGAAATGAGTGTGGATTCGTGTATAAATAAGTTAGACATTTGGTTCAGACTCATGTTTA
>JAQGAS010000247.1:0-69122 GCA_034686365.1 Pachymerium ferrugineum | reverse complement strand
ACTTAAATTTCTTAATTTTGAACCGTTATTTAGTTTAAAATAAAAACATTCCATCACGTGATCTAAACCAACCAATGGGATAACGGTTCAAAATTAAGAAATACTCTTTCGTATTTTGTTAAAAGGTTATATCATTGGTTTCTTACTATCATGTGATTGAATTTTCATGTTTATAATTAAATATTTATAAAAACTTAACTTCCTAGAGGGTTGATTGTCCCTTTAAAGCATATGGGGTTGGTACTTTGTTTCTTTTTTTATAAATAATCGTTATCTTCTGACAGTTTTCATTTTTTTAAATTTTATAAATTTTTAAATTTTGTTTGTTTAATGCTTATTGATTTTTAAGTCTAGTCTTCTACCCATGGATTAAACCTGAGATGTACTTATTTTACAGTAATTTCCCTTCTCATAATAATTATTTTTAATAATTTAACGAGGCTTAATGAACAACAAAATTTTTTCACATCTTTTTTTCTACTTATAAACATTACGTCTCATATTTCTTAACACCAAAATCCATTAAACTTATCAAGACCGCATAAAAATCGCGTTTCACCCTTTCGAGATTTATCTCCAGTTGCAGCAATTCAATAACACCTCGCAATCAGAAACGACGCTTGGAATGTCATTATTGTCCTTCCTACGTCACAAAGAATGCTTTAAAATCATTTTTAAAATATTAACCTTTCAGACAAGTATGTTTGTTAGAAAATTAAAACCTACCCCAACACCCACGATCCCCTTTTCCGGTAACAGTATTTCATGCCCGACCCCAAAAAGCAAAATGTCATGTTTGAGTTATAGGAGGATTAAGAGCAAAAAACGGAAAACATGCAAAAAAAAAATTAAAACTTTTTTTTTTCTAACCGACTTTTTGAATCATGATTTTGAGTGGTAAGATTGATGGAACAAAATGAGATGTATTTTTAGATATATTTGACATAACTCAGAGTGTATTTAAGGGAAACAACTTGTCTAGTAGGAATTTCCGTTTTTTAATTGGGAAAGTTGAGTCACTTGTTAAGTGAATAAAAGATTTTAATGTTGGGAAAAATTTTGGTACTTTTAATGGTTTGAAGGGGTCATTTCAAAAAGACGTGTAAAGGTGTTTTTATGAGATGTGACACTTTGTGGGAACTTTATAGATCAAAAAAATTTGAATGGCTCGTTTTTATGGTCAGTAATAGCTACACAATTGTACAGATTTATATTTGAATCATTGTTTAAACCCTTATAAAAATTTTTTTAGTCTTGTTTTAATCATGTTTAATAACAAAATGGTTAGAAATGATCAAATTCTAAATAATTATAAATATAAAATTATTTTTATAATGCGCTATTTTCGATAGAAAACCAAAATTTTACATTTCATGACGTCAAAAAATGTCATTTTTACATAAAAATTTATTTTAATGACCATAAAGATTGAGATAAAATTTATAGACACTTCATTTTCCTCAACTGTGAAATGTCTACACGAATCTGTAAAACATACGGAAAGCATCAGAAAATTAATCTACTACAATTTTTTTTAAAAATTTCGATGCAAAATGAGTTTTTATATGAAACGTGACACATCTCAAAAAAAAAAAAGAAAATATTTCTAAACACACCAAGTTCTGATTTGAAAACAAAATAGATTGTATTCACAACCAATACAATCTAAACTTGACTACTGACATTCAACTCTCGCCAAATCTTCAAAGAAAATAAACTGGGAATTGAAATTTGTGTTTTCTTTCAGAATAATTTCCGTTTTCTTTTTTTGAAATGAAAATAAAAAAAAAAAAAAAAAAAAAAAAACATATCCAGCAATTTACAATCCTCCAAATTAGATTTAGTGTACCAAAATCACAATCTTCACCCCTCAACTTATAATTGAAAAACTAATAACCCTCAGTTTTTCATTAATATTACATCTCCCAATCAGATCTTCAACCAAGTTACACGCTCGTTATCATTAAATTGACCGTAAAACTATATACGGCTAACTGAACAAAACACATTCTCTGATTTCCATAGAAAAAAAAAATTATTACTACAACTTGTATGCAACTTTAAATCAATTACCGTTTCAATTTTAATACCAAAGAAATCCGTCAAAACAATTTTAAAAGTCAAGTGACGTCGATTGTCTTGAAATTGGATTAGTAGTAAGAGCTATCAAAATTCAATACTGTTCTTCTCTAATAATTTAGTATACCTGAGAGTAAAACTTGAATTTTAATGTCCAACATTAAAGTGGTTAGATTATTCAATTACGGATTCAAGGATTACCAACAGTACACTGAAAGTAACAAAAATTTTGAAGACTGTGGCAGCGCCTACAAGTGGCAGCGAATAAATCCAAGTCAGAGACATAAAAGTGTGGAAAAAAAAATTAAAACTGTTTATGATTAAGAATTGTTGTAGCTGCTGGGCAGAATTTTGCGTTAATGAATGTTGTTTCTTTTAGGTTCTAGACGGAGTTGGTGACAACTTCATCATGTTACGTGAAATTCGTGAAATCCCAGGAACGTTAAACGGTCTTTATTTGTGGCTTTGTCAAAGACTTTTCGCGAGAAAACAATTCGCGCGCATTCAACCGATTCTGAACGTGATCCTAGCAGCCAGGAAGCCGTTGTGCGAAGATGAGTTGTATATGTGTGTATGGACCAGAAACATGCAGCTGAGCCGTGACGAATTCCATAAACGAATGCACCTGTTGTCTAAACTACTTATCGACAATAATAATACGAAAATTTTGTTCCATCATAGCTTTGCGGAATGGCTGCTCGATGTTAAACATTGTACGCAAAAGTATTTGTGCCACGCGAGCGACGGTCACGCCATGTTAGCCATGAGTTGCACATTACGAGCTTCGTCGCTCACAGCGGATGAAGTGAGCGATTTTGCCTTTCATCTAAGTAAAATCTCACTTCATCCACCGCTTTTACCCTTTCATCTCCCGCTGTGGCTCATACAAAGCGGTGGAGCGATAGAAGATTCTTTGCTCTTATCAAAATCGACTCCTCGAGAAGCCAAAGTTTTACGCCTGCTCGTCGAAGCCGGCGCCCGTCTTGCGCCAGACTCGGAAACCGGAAGCACGACCGCGTGTAGTACAACGACGGAGCCGAGTCCTGAAGATGAGTTGTTGGAAATCGCTGAGAATTTGGCGCAGTTGGACGCAAATCAGAGGACACTTCTTCACAATGGGGCCTATGAAGGGAACGTGCAGCTAGTGAATGCGCTACTCCCTCGAGGATTGAATGTTGAAGCTGTCGATAGGAATGGACAAACCGCGCTCAATTTGGCAGCCAGGCAGGGACATGCTGAAGTGGTGCGTGCATTGTTGAAGGCCAAAGCAAATCCGGATCATGCTGACAACGATGGATGGACGCCATTGCGATCGGCAGCTTGGGGCGGACATACAGAGGTAAAGTCTTTGTTGTTGTTGTTGCAGTGCAGAAGAAATTACATGTACGTATGTAAAATGGTATTCTAAACTGGTTTTGTCTTTAAGGTTGTCAGCGTGTTACTGGAGCACGGTGCGTGCGTGGATCTTGCAGATGCTGATCAAAGAACAGCTTTACGAGCTGCTGCATGGGGTGGTCACGATGACATTGTCTTGCAGTTGCTTGAAGCTGGAGCGTCTGTTAACAAAGTGGACCACGAGGGACGAACCGCCCTAATTGCCGCTGCATACATGGGACATTCAGAAATAGTAGAACATCTTTTGGATCACAAGGCCCATGTTAATCACGCTGATGCTGATGGAAGGACAGCCCTGTCCGTTGCTGCCCTCTGCGTACCTGCTAGCGAAGGTCATGCTGGAGTGGTGAATATTCTTTTAGAACGAGGTGCCGAAGTTGACCACACGGATCAAGACGAAATGACACCACTGCTCGTTGCCGCCTTTGAAGGGCATAGAGATGTGTGCGAATTACTATTAGAATACGATGCCGATGTAGATCACGCAGACCAGAGTGGACGAACGCCGTTGCTTGCAGCTGCATCTATGGGCCATTCGGAAGTGGTGAGCCTGCTTCTTTTCTGGGGAGCTGCCATTGATACAATAGATGCCGAGGGTCGTACTGTTTTATGTATTGCTGCTGCTCAGGGGAATCCTGATGTTGTTCGCCAGTTATTGGATAGGGGTCTAGACGAGACTCACCGAGACAATGCTGGTTGGACCCCCCTACATTACGCAGCGTTCGAGGGACATAGGGAAGTTTGCGAGTTATTGTTAGAGGCAGGTGGTAGGGTCAATGAGACTGACAACGATGGCAAACACGCATTGTTGATGGCAGCGCAAGAAGGTCACGTAGAGGTCGTGATGGTGTTGTTAGAAAATGGAGCAGCTATTGATCATCGGTCACACGATGGTCGTACGGCGTTTCGTGTGGCTGTGCTCGAAGGTCATCACGAGACGGCGCATTTGCTTCTGGAACAAGGAGCCGACGTTGATTACTTAGATGCAGATGGACGGTCAACTCTTTATCTTCTAGCGTTAGATAATCGGTTGGCAATGGCGACGTTTCTTCTAGAAAGCGGAGCACGTGTTGAGAGCCAGGATCTGGAGGGACGCACTCCGTTGCACGTGGCTACTTGGCAGGGACATGTTGATATGGTGGAATTATTGTTGAACTATGGTGCTGATGTAAATGCAGTGGACAACGATAGACGTACAGCATTACAGTCGGCGTCGTGGCAGGGACACGCGTCTGTTGTTAAGTTATTGCTCGCTCGTGGGGCTGTGGTTGATCATACGTGCAATCAAGGTGCTACTGCGCTCTGCATTGCTGCCCAAGAAGGACACGAAGAAGTTGTTCGCTTGTTACTAGAGTACAACGCAGATCCTGGCCACGCCGACCAGTTCGGTAGAACTGCGCTTCGAGTAGCGATGAAAGCCGGTCACATTCATGTGGTGCGGCTGTTAGAGGAGTCATTTGCAGCGATGCATCCAAACGGGGCTGCACCCAGACGATGTGGAAGTGTGGGAACGCCGTCTGTAGCATCGGGCTCAACGGCCGAGACGAAGCCGTGCAGTGCCATTCTTTGTCCGCCTGGTTTTCGCTCGCCGGCTGAGTCTCCCGTATCTACAGCCGATCGACGGCGGTCCTTCATATCCAACCCGTCATCCTCTAAGTCATCGAGTAACTTGACTAGTTCGACTAATAAATCTCAACACTCGCAACAAGGTAGCAATGTTCCGTTGACTGCGCCTGATCAACACGCTGTAATGGCACCACAACCTGGAGGAATGGACGTTGTTTCTGGTCCACCTTCTATGACATTCACGCAACAATTGCAACAGTGTACCCGTAATCGAAATCGTCCTATGTCTAGAGTATTGTCTCCTTTAAGTGAACCTCAGTCGCCACTCAATTCTCCACCATTGTCTCCTTTGAGCGAGGTACAAAGTGCACGTCTATCGCCTGTCCAAGCAGGAATGGCTAGCCCCAACTCGAAATCAGCCTCTGGTTATATGGCCACGGTCACTGTGCCTTTACTTCCTAATCTGCCCGAAAACAGGGCGAGGAAAGGGCAATCCATGGCCAATCCGGCCCCACGTTCTCCGGACAAATTGCGTCGGAATGGTATAGTGACCAATCCAAACTTCAAAGGAGTGCAAACGCCATCAGCGTCAAATAGTGTAAAGCATGGGTACAATAAGAACCCTTTGAGACCAAATGGACTCCCTCTGAAAAAAGAGACGCCATTGTAAGATATGGTAAGTAACAAGTGTTTTTTTTACTTTCAATCTAGTTCTACAAATTAAGATTTTACGCATTGTTCACATCTACATTCGCATTTGACGCATCCCTTGATTATTTATTATTACTACTATCATGGATGAGATTCGAGCCAATAAGATGAGTCGATAGATAAACAATACGGAACCTCGACCAATAAGAACGCGGGTTCTATTTGATTGTTTAGCTACCATGTTGGCTTTATGCCTATATACCTTGGGCTTTATGAAACCCTGACGTGCGCACGGTAATCGTTTGTGATTGCCGAACTGCGTCACTTGCGTTACTTTAGATGTGAACACAGGTATGAACCTAGCTTTAAAAGGCGATCATCATAGATCCTGCCATTTTCCATGCGAATGTGGGCGCTGTGGGTTTAGTGAAAAGAAATAAGGTCATCTACTTTATATTGGTATAGGTTTCATGATTTATTTTCGGCTTGGGAAAACACGTCACGTCATGTCTCAAATTAAACTTATTAATTGGCCTTCCATCTGACAATTCGCGTGTTACAATCTTGATATTAATCTTAGCAATCTTTTTTCCCCAACAACTAAATTATCGGATCAAAAGTTTGCAGCGTAAATATAAATAATTTATTTTTCCGTTCACTTTACCTGCTCATTTGCCTGGAATACTATCGCATTAGGGTTATTTTTCTTTTACTTTCTGCACAGTGAACAGTTGACATGGTTTTTGTTTTTCTTGTTGAACGTAAATCTTGCATGTTTTGAATACCAAGTAGGTTCGTTTCTTTAGCATAGATAAATCAAAATTGTACATTTTTTTCGACTCCACATTAAAGTGGTTTTCGTGCGACCCCCTGTGGTTTTCAGTATGAAACCACACGATGGAAACTGGGGCTTTTGTGTCCCGGAATCGACTGAATTGAAATTTTGAAATAAAGAAATGTACATACATGCATTAAACATGAAACAGAGCGAATTAAAAAAATGTTACGGTATCTTAAAATGAAAATTTCTTGCAAATGTTGTTTTTGTGTATTAAGGGGATAGATTTTTTGCAACGTTACGCTGAAAATCTTTTTTAAAATTATAATGGTTCGACTGGGATTTGTTCTCCACCTGAAAATATAAATTGTCTAGAACAAATCCTTATATGATCTTAACAGCTTTCACACTAAGCTTAATGTGATGGACTAAATTTACCGTGCAATGTATACAACAACAAAAAATTGTCGCGTATTGGTGCGAATTAGGGGAATTTGTAACTTTAAAATGGTAGTCAAACATGTGGTAAGCGGAAAGTGTTGAGATTGGTCTTTTTTCATGAGGCAGAAAAGGTCTAGCAGAATGTTAAAAGGGCTTGACGGCGTGCATAGGGAATGCAATCAACATTAGGTCCAGAATCTTGATTTTAGGTTTGTAGAAGTGTTTTTTTTTCTTCCCTTTTTTCTTTTTGCTCTCTCTTCAATCCCAAGTGCAGGGTGAATGACTCGTGAATGGTAGAGTGTAATTTATTCACTTCGATCCATTGCACCACTACACATTTTCACGACTTTTATTAGATTTTTATCTGTTTATTTTTTCATTTGTCTGCCGTCGTTCCTTACAATCGTTTCCTTCTTGTCGCTTCCCATTACTTTAATTCGAAAATGTAAATGATGAAATTTTTCGAAATTAATCACAGTTTTATGAATGGAAGATAAATTATATTTCGCACATTCGATTGGTTTCGTTTCGTAGTTGCCCTTTGTAAATTGACTTGATTGAATCGTGGGATGAAGTAATTTCATTCAAATGAATTAGCAATCGATTCATGATAAACTTTGCTTGCATCGAGGTTAAATTGCATGTTAGTCGTTAATTAAGACGGTTTAATCTGTGGCCACACAAGGTGCAGTCTCTTGTAAATAAATCCATTTCGTGTCTGGTGAGTTCAACAATGGGCGATGTACCGACGCGCCAAAATTGTTAGAACTGCGGCTATTATTAGAACTACATCGAAGAATATTGATCAATTATTCTTGCAATTATATAGTCGTAAGACTAGTTTGGCGGTCGAGTCTAGATTCTTTGTACTGTATGATATCACTGGGTTTCATGCTTTGTTTAAGGGTCAGTTTGTTCACGCAAGATAAAGGTTAAAGGGTTATGTATATTAGCTTATTGTGACTTGAGGAATTTTTATAAACTGGACGAATAGTTTCTGCATTTATTACCAAACTCTTGAGTCGTTGAGAATGTTCGGAAAATTCCTGAAATCATCTCGAGGAAATTTGTATGACAAATTCTGTTTAATTAAGTTCTGCAATACGATAGGTTATCTTTCGGCTCAGCTTTGGAATTTGTATGGACTCTAGGAAAAATACAATTTTCAAATTACAACTTTATTTCTGTCTTAATAATCGTGTTGTTACGGTATAAATTTTAAGGTCGTTGTTTTCCTTTGCTCCAGCACTTCTTAGCATTATCACTATTGTCATTTAACACTTGAATTCACATTAGCATCCTTCAGTAACGGAAGTGTTTGTATATGCAAAGGTTTTCATCCGAGTTAGTAGCTAAATATTTCAGTTGTTTGTGTGATGTATGAAAATTTCTATTCTTTTGAACAGGAAAAATGTTTTAAAGGATAAGTTATGAGTTGAGAGTGGGACATTAAAGTTGCCCTTTGATACATCCTTTTTTATCACAACTTAAATTAACATAATTTTCGTATTTGGAGTTCTTAAAGATGACGTCATCTTGAATCTTGTGAAATATCATTTTTAGAAGTTTCCAAATTTTGTGCTTCTACTCGAAAGTGAAAGATGACGTCACGCCACATGGAGTTCACTTCCTCCAGCATTTCCGCAGCCGATGTTTTACATCCTCTGAATCGGTTTTCAAAAAATTACAGCTCAATCAGTTTCTTTAATCGAGGAAATTTAACCTCTAACACGGTTTGAAATCTTACCAAGCGGAAGTTAGGTAAACGACGACCGGTTGGTTGGGTTCGCTACTTTCTTCGCAATGAGTATCGGAACCTGTTAAATACACGTTTATTACCAAACGCAGGCCATAAACTCTTAAACCTAAATTTATTTAAAAGTTTAGATACCATCATTTTTATCGAGCTTTCTTGCGGTAAATATGACGTAAAACGAGGACCGCACTCGGGCATGTCAAATTGTAAATTAATGTCCGTTAGTACGGTCAGTTTTTCAACGTCACTTGAGATTTATTCCACTTTAAAAATTATTGCTTTAAAAATTCCCAGAAAGTGTTTATCTTTTTTTTTTCTCCCCGCTCGCCTTCCACCGATTCGCACTCGGCAAAAGATTTACCCCTGGTGATGGCCATGTATTAAAGATGGCCTCTTGAGGTTAAATCTTTTCGGGAGATGATCGACATCAACTTAATCTAGAATTACATTCAAAATTAAAATTTGAAGTTTTGCAGCAAGGAGATAACATTTCCAATATCGAAGGAATGTAAACAATATTCCAGGTAATATTTTATTATTTAAAAACTCATTTAAAATTTCATTTTGAATACCAATCTAACCTACTGCAACTAATTTTGAATGAGAATGAAATCTTTATTTCCGTTGGAAATTAAAATTTATCAATTTTATTATCCCCACTAGACACTAACGAGAGACAAAATGCGATTGGTAATGGTTTATTCTTTACAAGAAAATCTAGAAACCGCGTACAAATCAATAGTTTTACTTTCCTTGTAACCGGATCGATAAGGATACTCAAGAGTATGCGTTACATTTCGTGTAGTGGTTTGGAAGGATCAATAATATGGTCTGATACCGTCTGTTGAAAACACCTTTGAACTATATATATTGATGATTTCTCACGTCTTTTCAATTGTCACTCAAAAATTTAATTTCACATCAAGTTGGCAAGTGTCAACTTTCTGTCAATCTGATAAAGCTCCGCGTTTCAAAATGTACACTCAAACATGTGTACATTTCGCTTTACAAGAAAAAAGTAATAAAATATTCCATCAAAAAATCCAACAGACATCAAAAGGTGTAAATATTCACTGCTGGAATACGAAATATAAAAAAAATTCTGTTTATATCATTTTTTTATGACTGATTACTTTAAAAAGTTATACATTATTCACGGCACAATCTGCAATGGGCAATAGTAACGTTTGCAATTGTCATACATTGACATCATTAATTTTCAAGATACATTCATTCGAGAGATGTTGCGAACCCCGTTATAGCAAATTACCTGTTTATAACGGATATTTTTAGTTTGACCAGATTTATCAAGTATCAATAGTAACTAGTTCACACTTGTAATGTTATACCGTAGTCTACATTTGGCAAATCATTGTCAATAAAATTCATTTCCCATATAGCACTCACAAGTCGATATAACTTCATTAGTAATTAACAAACTCTTCTATAAAGAATTTAATGTGTAGGCATTTTCACGACCCTAGAGGCCTTAAATTTGGACTTGCAGTATAATAAACATGATTTTTTTTTCTAAAATAAAATTAAAAATTCCACTTCTTGTTCCTCCAAGCTCTGAATTTTTGCCGACTTTAGAGGTATCTAATCATTTATTTAGTTGGAGATATTGATTTTTATTTTTTTGCCACAGTGTATAAGATCTTTTATGTAAGTGCAACAAACTGCAACCAATTCTAAAGCTAAAGTGTCAGATTATAAGTAACACAATTGAACAAACCGTTAACGCAATCAATAGGTTTTCCCCTCTCACCGACAAATCCAATAAATTCCAATCTGGTTACAAGTTTAGGCCTATTTCTTTTGGCAGGACAAATTTCGTTTAGCTTATTATCAGGAAAGGATTCCAATCCAATATATTGGTTTCAAGTCGATGGTTAGGTGTTTGACTTGAACGGAATTGAAATTTGATATTCATCTGTTGTGCTTGTCAGAAAGTCTAGTTAAAAATTGACATGGAAATGAGTGCAGCAGGTGCTAATATGTAGATTTAAGCTTTCAAATATTACTAAAGGGACATCATTACCCGTTTTATCTATCTTTTAAAGAGACGTTTTATTATTTAAACCAACAGGAAATGTAAAACTAAGACGTACAATTGCAAAATTGAGCTGCTCTGACCTCTTAGTCACTTTAAAACTACTGATTTCCATCAGCCCTTGGGATACATTTTTTCATTTTCAAAATTCAAAGTAAATTACCTGGCGCTGTATTTGACGAGGAATTCTAAAAATACAAAGGAATTGGTTAATCTAGACAAGAAAATCGATTAGTTAAAATTGTGAAAAATCATTCATGGAAAAATGTAGCGAGGAACTAGATTATGCATACAAATAACCTGACATTTAGATAACAATCTAATAAAAAAATTGTTATAATTAAAAATAATTGTAGTCTCTTGTTGGCAACGAACACATTATCTGAATAAGGCACGCTATTTTTCTAAAAAAAAAAAAAATATCCGCAAAGCAAAATACATGAAATGTACAGTCTGGTAGGAACGGACTTCTCCCCCTAATCTAATAAACTTACTCCACTTGATCGATTTAATAATTAGATATCCAAACTAAAAGAGCGTAGTGCCCCTTTAAAACTAATTAATAAGCTAAGCTTATATGTCATGGTCGACACTTTCTCTAAATCCTAATTACAGCCTTGTAACACGTTCCTTAAGAAAACTTTGAGTTATTTTTCAAGACTAAAAAATTATTCCTCGCAATTTTACGTCCAATCGATTGGCAAGTGGGAGTTTTAGTCGTTATCCCCCATTAGCAAATGCGGGTATGGGGGGAAAAAATGTAATGATTTAACTATTTTACAATCCCATTAACTTTAATAATTTCCACATCACTTCAAAAATCCATCTTCCTCCACCAAAACAAGCAAACCATTATGTAAATCACATTGCTATATACTAATCAACAAATATTAAACTTCCGCCCCCTAATGTCGTATTTTAAAAGTTACAACCATTAATTTCGAACACTAAATAAGATAAGTAAGTGTCTACTAATGGTTTGGTTTTAATTATGTTACTTAATTATAATGGAAGCTATATTTTGTCTCTAGAGAACATCATAATAATTGAAAATTTGTAATGTAAATATTTCTTTCTCCTTAATAAATTTACTATTTCCTTTAGTCACGTGTTGTTGATGTAGAAGCTTAATTGGCTTTGCAAGTTGTGCATTTGTGTGAAATGTTTACAGGGAAGTATGTGGCAAGTTTGCTGTTATTGATTTCAAAGTAAACTCAACATGTGGTGTTAGTGTTATGCAACTATGTTTCATTTTGGTTGTAATTTCACACTAAAGACTTAAGTCTCGTTAAAATTTTATTGTTTGCTGTTTCTAAGTATTAGAGTGCTTTCAAAACGTTGAAAATTTAATGGAAAAGACATTTTTTTTTAGTAAAACTTTATGTGTTTTCTTGTAGTGTTGGTGACACGACTTTCATTTCAAGTTTTGTTGAATTTATTTTATTTCTTTGTTTTTTTAGCATCTGGAATTGACGGCTTAAAAACACACGTGACATCTTCATGTATTGGTTATGGTGTTTTCTTGTCTTTGTATTGGACACTTTCGCCTGTTTGATTTTAACCACGGCTTAGAGAGTTAATTAAAAATTTATTTTTCTCGGTTGTGATTCCTGAATGATTAATTAGAAAACAATTAGGATTAAGCCTGAAGTAAAGTTTTTAAATTTAATGGTAATGTTTGTAGATTTAATAGACGACATGGTTAAAATGAATTTTCTATTATGAAACATCAAAATGAACATATAGAAAAGTTATGCTGGAATTTACTACCTCAGTTAAGTTTTCTTTGTAAAGAGACAAACAAATGCAGCTGTGTTAATAAATTTGCATTCATTTTGTTTTTGTTTTTTTTATTTTGATAAAAGATGGAAGTCTTAAATTAACTTGTCTTCTAATTTGTAGAAAGACATGTTCGCAAAAATAATGAGCTTGGTGTTCATTTAGTGAAAGGCAATTTATTGCAAGGGAGTGAAAGTTTGGGGAAGAAGATAGAAACCTATTTGCGGCACAGTCTCCTTCTCTTCCATTTGAGTCTTTACCAGTGACTTTGATTAAGACGAATTCGTCTGTTGTGCGCGTGGGTATCATGGTTGACCGCTACAAAGAAAACAAACCTCACTCTACAAGAGATAAGGACTGAATTGTAGAAACTGAAAACCTATTGACTTTCTATTAGGGAACTTTTAGAAATATTATTTTATTCTCAACATATAGAAAAACAGTTGAGGGAACATGTTATTTGGCATTAAGTGACGTCAATATATAAACCTTATAATGAAAACTTGTAGATAAAGCTCACTTTTATCATAAATTTATGAATAGCAATATTAACTGGAAAGTTCTGTAAGACAAAACTGAATTTACGACCATTTATGAATGCAGGCCTAGTACATTAGTTTCTATTATCAGGGTTGGCTTTTAGATGGAAACTCAATAGAAGTAGCATCATTGAAAATTTTAACATCTGAATGAGATAGATTGGTGTATTCTTTTTGGAAATGTCAAGTTTTAACACAAGCAGTGTATATGGTCAATTGATTTTTTTGTCAAGTTAGTGTTATTGAATTTTTCCTTGTTTACTGTTAGGTGGAATTTTTTTTTTTGTTTCAATAAAGGTAAAGTTTTTAACTTCAATATTAAGTACTATAAAATTGAAACCTAATGTTGTGCATAGTGAATTTTCAACAACTTTAAAGTCTATTTTGTGATACACTACGAAGATCAATTTCACTGCACATTTTCTGCAGAATGATTCATCATTCATTTCCCCCCCTAACTTGACATTTTAACTTCATCCCCTCGCATATGGCGATTTTCATAACAGTGAAGTTTATCATGGTGTCAATTTCCCTGTTCCGTTGGAGCAGAATTGGCGTACTAAACTCCGTCCATTGTTGAAAGGAAGACAAATCCAAGTGTCAGAAGCATTTTTTTTTCAAAACAGAAATGCATGACCCGAGATTTATGCTTCCACCTTTACAGCCCTGCCACTGTTTTGAATACCTTAATAAGTGCCACTTGCTTGAAATCTGTCATCTTATAAAAGCACATTTGAAACTTTAATTATATCTTCCAAAAAAAAAGACATCAACTGTTTCATCAATAATGCAAACTTGATTTTGGAAATGTAATATCATATGATGATAAACATTCAGACATTCAAAACTCTAGTGAGTGGAAAATTGATGAATAGGGTATTAGATTAGATTAAATATTTCCATTGCTGTTCTACAATGTAATATGTCTACAGTTCCTCTAACAAAACAACATGAATCATGAATTCAGCATTGCATGACAATTATGCTAAAAAGGTTAATGGGGTTGTTGGAGAGAACTTGATCACAATTTGAACCTACTCATTTATTTAACTTTGTTTTTCAGATTCTTCAGATATTTAGACAATCTTCTAGAAGTTTCAAGCATGCCAGAAGTTTTCTTAGCGCAATAACCATCCCTTTCCACCAAAACCTTTAGCTTCTGGTGCCATGTTCCATTGCTACTTCCAATGAAATGGTGGACAGCAATTGTTTTTGAGGCAATGATGGAAAACAATTTTGGCTCAACAAAAATAGTGGTATAGAGGCAGAATTATATGGCAACCTTTTTGTAACTTTTAATGTATTATAATAAAGGGTTAAGTTCTTTTTTTAATTTTATCTTGCCATCACCAATGCAATCATTTTAAAGCGAAACTTGAAACCAAAAAGAGTCTACCTCTTTTAATAAACTTTAATTTTTATAAGCTTTATGTTTATTATCCTTTTTTTTTTTATTTTTTCTTTATGCTTATATTGTTAGAATAATTTAGATAGTAGAGACAATAGTAAAGACTCGCTTTGCAGGAAAGTATTGTTGTAAAAGACAATAGTTAAAATAATGATCACAAAAATTGTACCAAAAACCCAATGTTGCTGTTTGAAATCCCATTAGGCCTCATTCCCAATCCAATAGTTTTTATATAATCATGTTTTAATGTATTATATTTTTACCACTTTCTCGAAAACAAACTGAAGAGTATTTGTAGTGTGAAATGTTTATGTAGAACACTTTTAAGTTATAAAACAAAAATAAAACAAATGAGCTTGTGTAGAAAAGAATGGAAAGAACTGTGGCCAAATTAAGTTGTGTATAAAATTGTACTACTATTGCTTTATGTTTTGATAAATCTGTTAAAACTACAAAACTGCAACATGAGAATGGAGCAACCAGTCTTGCACAACAAGTCGTCCTTAACCTCTATTTCGATTGCTATTGCAACATCAGTTTTTGGTTATACAAAATGTGTATTTTTTTGGCTCTTGAAAGATGAAAAATTGAAATTGAAATAAAAATTAAATGAAAAGAATAAACCCTTATCTCTAAAAATACATGTAATGACTTTCCTAATCTTAATTTGTTTTTTTTCTTTCTTTTCTTATTACTAATAAACGTTTTAGTTGCCCAGTCCTTAATTAGATTTAGATGACATTTGATTTAGCTCGTTGATGGAATCCTTTGTGTTTGATAAATTAAATTTACCTCGCTTATCTTAAAAGTATAACCCTAACCTTTCAGGATAATCAAAATGATCAAATGTAGCGTATAAATGATAGCCTGGCTGGGAACAAGCAAAATTATGAAAAATTCTTTCAGTATTATTCTGTATTACATTATTTACTTTAACTTAACTTCCTCTCAGTGCATTTTGAAATGGTTCAGTCAACCCTATTTTACTGAACTGTAAAATTGATTTACAAACTGTGTTGTGCCCATAACCTGCAGCCCTTCAATATTAAAGTGAAAATTTCATTTTCATCTTTTAAGATACTCACTGACCCTACTCTTTATTCGGTTCAAATGATGCACTGTGGTCTCCAAATCATATTAAAGATTATAATGTTATTATTAAACAAACACAACACTGCAAATACTTTTCCCTTCCGCTACCAGGCCTTAAAAGCATAGAGAAAAAAGCACTACATTGGTATTTTTTTTAGGCTTGGTTTTTAACAGCAAATGAATGTTTTTACTAAGAGGCAAGTATGAATGAATTTATACAAATTGAGTCTAAAATTGGAACTCAGTTGTTTTTTATTACGTAATATTCATGTTGCTTTTTAAGTATACGTAATAACGTACAGGGTTTGTAAGATGATGGTAAAGATCTGGAGATTGTGATGATGATAGCTATTGGCTGTGATCTCTGTGTGGTGAATATATATTGCAGAATTGTATTGTGAAATGATTTATAACTTTTCTTTTGTTTTTGGTTAATTTTAATTAGAACACCCATTTTTATTTGTGCGAGTACTAACAGTATTTTCAATTGAATCAAATTTGAGGTGGTGCTGTAGTAATTAGACTTAAATTAGTTCTTGTGTCTTTGCTGCTGTACTTGTATTATAGTTTAGTACAGTTTACCGTGTATGCATATTTTGCTGAAAACTGTGAAATAAATATGAATTGCAGATTAGGTAGTGTAAAATTCACTAACAGTTTGAAGGCATGTAAATTTGGATGTAGAAATGATACCATAGGCTAGTTATACATTTCACCACGAGATGGCGCCAAACATTGCACTTCAGTAAGTCGAAATTAATATATATATATATATATATACGACGGAAAACTGATACCACGCAGAAAAATTTTAACAAATTCGTTAAAAATTATTCGGTTTTAATAGTAAAGGAAATTTTATAAATGGCAGCGTCAGCTAGTTTATGAGCTTTGCAACGTATAATCGCAACATTTTACCCTTTTTTTCAGCTCACCGGGGAATTTTTTTTATCGCATATAGAAGTAAGAGAGACTCATTTCTTATTATTTCTAATTTCTTATTAAATACAAGACTAATTTTTTATTTTGCTACTAGAGAGCGCATACAATCAAGCTGATAGCCGGTATTTGTGGCGCTGCAAGCCAATTTATCTCGGTACTTCTACCACGATCACCAGATGTCCCCCCACAACATCCATTTTCTGCTTTAGAATGACGTAAAGAGGATGACTTGGAATTCAATCGTCGCCTTGCCCTAAAAATCATCTATCACCTGTGTCGGACAGACATGGTTTCAAAATCTTGGTTTCATCAGTAGCATAGTACATTAAATCATACAGAGAAAAAGTAAGTGGTTGATTTGAAGTGTTCAGTTACTGAACCACGTGTGTATTTATCAGGCAAAATCCCTTCCATTTTCCTAATAAAAACTTTTCCTTCTTTCAGAACGTTCATCTATATCCAAAAATGGATACTCTTTTGGATGGAATTTTAAAATCTCCCCACCCCGAAGCCGTTAAACGCCATTTAATCGAAAAAATCTTCTTAATTCATTACAATGCAAACGATTGTCGGAACGTTCTAGAAGTTGCTACTAGGTTCATCGCTGCAGACGAAAAACCATTCATCCAAGAGATTTGCTTGCGAGTATTTGAATATTGGTCTGTTAATAATATACAATGCCTAGAAGAATTCATTACCGACAACTTTCTCACGACACTTCTCCTAAGCGATGCCTACATCAACCGCAGTCCTATCAATCATTTGGTTTATCGTATATTAGAAACACTAAAAGACACCGAACGAGGCTTAGGATTATTTCACGTTATAAGTAATCACGTGGTTTTACTTGCCAGTCGAGTCCATTCACTGAAGGAACTTAAAGAACTTGCTCTCATTTTATTAACTTGGCCAATGTGTATTCCGAAAGTGGTTGAAAGCAAAATGTCTTTAGCTTCAATAATTTTGAAAATGACTGCTTGTGTGGAAGTGCCCCCTGCTAAAGCCAGTCCTATATTATTTGAAATTAATGTCATATCGCAATTATTTAAATTTTTATTAAGAAACATGGAGAAGCATGACATTATGGCTGTCTTGAGAGATGTTTATTCGATTCTATCAAATCCTGACGTGGAACCTTCCTGGGCGCTTGCATCTATAGTACAGTTTTTACCAATGACTGTATCCCCTGAAGTTGTATCGCATGTTATGACTGATACGTCCATTGAGAACGATGTCTTATATGTAGCATTGAAACGGATGATGAATTGGCTGATGTGGTCTTCTGATCCAAACTCGATTGCTAATTGGATTATGACGCTACTTAGAGGATTAGCTTTGGCTAATAAGTATCCTGTTCTTACGAGACTTGCTGAGGAAAGTGTCGAACAAATTTTTGACTGTTTGAGTATACCGGATGCAAAAATGGCGGCATTACTTGTATTATCGCATTTGCTTTTGTCGTATCAGCACACACCAAATGTTTTTCATAAGGTATTCTATGATTAGGCATCAAAATCTGTTGCATATACGAGTTTAATGTGATTGTTGAATTTTACAGATTGTGAAACGTATACCCCTGAAGATAGTCCAATGGCAATCGGAGCAACAATTTGGCACTACAGATGACACTCTTGATAAATTTGTTATGTTGGTTCATATAATGATCTACAAACACAATGGCTTTCCTGATCTTTATGATCCTGTTTTAGCTGTTTTGGATGTAAGTTGTTATGAAAATTTACGGAAGGTGTACTCTAGTTACTGTTTTACGGTCGTCCACATTAATTCCATGAGTTTTTGAATTATCATTTGGTTTTGTTCTAACTTTTATTTACTTATTAGTCATTTCCGAAACCCAGTGTAGACCTTATGAATGAAATGCTGTTGGAACACAAGTGGTCGTCTACACACACGGCGTATAGTCTCACTCAATCTAATTGCACGCCTCGTTCAGACACGGGAAAAACTGGATTATTAAACATGGGCAATACGTGCTACATGAATAGTATAATTCAGACGTTGTACATGACGGATGAGTACGTTAAGTAATTACAAGTTATCATCATCATTTAAAACCCTTTTAAATTTAGGTTTCGTAATGCGATTCTTCAAGCAAATCCATATGAACATCAAAGTATTCTGATACATTTACAACGTTTATTTGCCTTCTTAACGCATACTCAGGTTGAGGACATAGATAAAATCTCATTTGAGGACATAGATAAAATCTTAATTGAATTTCTTACATTTCCAGAGATCTGTTCTTAATGCAACAGATTTTTACAAGGCGTCCCGTCCTCCGTGGTTTGAAAGCGGCAGTCAACAAGATTGTTCAGAGTATCTACGGCATTTACTAGTAGCTCTGCACGAACAAGAAAAAACGCCTCCACCGAATCAAATCCCGCCAATTTGCATTCCAACATTGGTGCCCTGTAGGGAAGCCAGATTACCAACCAACCTCATTGTACACACATCCGTAAGAGGCCGAGCTCCTTCACCCTCACCGTCTCTCAATTCTTCGTCTTCACTATCACCAAATGGCACTCCGCAAAGAAAACAAAAAGTTGCCAGAAGGCGAGCGATGCCAAGACCTAATAGCTGCATTCCCGACATTGCTACAGATTGTGGCGAACCTATGATATGTTGTCCGATAATTCCAAATCCGCCGCCGCCGCCGCCGCCGCTGCCGTCGATAAAGAGTCTCGTACATCAGGCGTTTGCAGGGAGATTAGTTACTTCTTATAAATGTTTGTCCTGCCATAAAGTATCGGAAAGTGCTGAAAGTTTCATTGACCTACATCTCGCCTTTCCGTCAAATGCACGTCATAATAGAACGACCCGATATCAAATTCGTCAGGCGTCAAAACAACCTTCGTCAAGTAATAATCATGTGTCTTCCGATGTGGAAATGACCAACGCCGATGCACCAGCAACAGTCGCTTCAACACCGCCACCAAATAATAACACGTTGTGTTTAGAAGATCTTATCGATTATTACATGTGCCCAGAGTTACTTGAAAAGGAGAATAAATATTTTTGTAGCAATTGTAATAAGTTAAGTGATGGAGAGCGCTCAATTCGAATTGTAGAAACGCCGCAATATTTAATTCTTACTTTGTTACGATTTTCGTTCGATTCGGGAACTCGTAGCAGGTCCAAGATCTTGACTGACGTCATTTATCCTTTGAGTCTTTATTTACCAGTTCGACACACTGAGGAAGGTGAAACTGCGACGAGGAAAGAGGAGGCGCAACGAAACCGTTTCATTCTTTATTCTGTTGTTATTCATTCTGGAGTGTCATCCGAGAGTGGGCATTATTACACGTGCGCAAGACATCCAAATAAGATTGATGTGACTGTTGGAATGGAAGATGAAAATGTGGACGCTCCGACTTGGCTGATGTTTAATGATAGTCACGTATCTTATTGCAGTTTTAAATCGTTCGGAACTGTTACCAAGAGATTCCCAAAGGACACTGCGTATGTCTTATTTTATCGCAAATGTACGAACACACCAGCGCAGAACACACCAGCGCAGACCACACTAGCGCAGGGACAAGTACAAGACCCAGCATTGTTGACGTTGCCGAAGGAGTTAAAAGAGATGATCGAGAGAGATAATATTGCATTTGTACAGGTAAAATTAATTGTTTTTTTTTTTTGCGTTAACCGGGATTAATTCCAGGTACACAAAGCACGTTTCACAAGGTGAAAAAAGCAAAGATGACAGATGACACATTGAAAAAAAAATTAATGAGTGTGTTATCAGGCCGAAAGTGAAATTAGATAGGCTTAAAATATTAATGGATAGTGTAAGTAGTGCAGTAATGTGGTTCTTACCAATCATATAATTAACCATTTTGTTGGTGAAACGAACTTTATGTAAATAATTTTTAAGTTTAGCACAAAAGTTGCAGGTTTTTGGCTGAAAGCATTGCTGAACGGCCTATTATTTAATTTCTGTTCATTTTTTGGATTCAAGATGATTGCACTCAGTTAAAATGGAACCGGTTAGGCTAATGTAAACTGAGTTGAATGAAAGTTTACGTCAAATTTAATCCCAATTTTTGGCTGGTTAAAAATTTAAGACCAATGGAGTTCGGAATGCGCAGAACTGCAGTTGTATGAGTCACGTTGCGCTGTTAATGACTTAATAGTTATAGTTTATTTTATAACTTAACTTACACCGGGTACGTTTGTAGGTTAAGAGTTCTGTAAGTCATTTTCCGTAGAAAATTGAACGTCTTTATTTACTACGTTCAATCAGGACTTTTTGTCAAGCTCGTCGTTTAACTTGTTGGTTTTGTGTGTGAGTTAATGACGTCATAATTTATGAAGTCGTTCATAAGGCGCTTCACTTTTTTTTTTAAATTTTCTTAACTTTTTTGTTTTAGCAAAAACAAGTTTTTTAAGGTTTATCTTAATTTAACAAGAAACTTCCTTTGCTTTAATCACTGTCTTTTATCTTGAGAATAATTCAGATGCGTGCTTGGGTCCAATTAAAAATGTCTTTGGGACAGTGAAACTTTCAAGGAAAAAGTCTCTTCTATAGGACATTGTCCCTCGCGTCTCATTCCTTGTGAAATAAAATGAGGAAATGGAGAGAAAATTCCCACTCGATCAGTATATTTGTAAGGCGAGGCTTTTTTTCTCTTTTTCTTTAATTCACTTGTAAATCTCTACTCACCTCGACCCATTAACTCAGTTTTGAAGTTTTAAAGGAAAATTTTCTTTACGCGAGAAACTCACTGTTAAATCGTATCCTTTGTATGAGTAAATGCAGGTCAATGTATAACGGGGGGAAAAAATATGCTAAATTGAATAAAATGCAGTATGCATAACTTGGCCTCTAAGTCGACATTGAAAGGTAAATGAATTATTACTGGCTATTGAAAGGTTCCTGACAACATAATGGACAATATGATTTATAAAGAATTAACAATTGTTTTTTATTTCACTACCACCACAAGGTGCCAAATGTTTTGTTGAATTTGGCCAGCTATTGTTAAAAGTATTGCACACTGAATGCAGGGAAAAAAATCTTTTTACATCCTACAAGGTGTAATAAATTAGAATTTTATCTGTACCAGCTTATCCTAATTTTTTAAACAAGTTTTTGAATTTTTTTTTTTTTTTCAAAAAAACGCCTGACTTTTAATTCCGTTTTAACTGATGCAGTTTAATAGCTCAATCCCATTTTATGAATTCCCAAGTTGGCCTTAATTTATCAATGCTATCTTTTCTTCAGTTGGATTTTTATTTAGATTTTAAGATATTGAATATTTTCAGTTCATTTAACTTAGCATTCTTTTCTTGTTCCCTTTCCATTTTTTTTAGGATAAAGAAATGGATGCCAAATTATCACGATGTCACGGACTCATTAAACCATACCCATGGAAAAGCGATAAAGACGACAATAACCCACCTGGAAACTGCGGTGGCGGTTTTGGAGGAATGCATTACAATAGATTTGTCTACTAACGGCAACACTTTTTTTTTTTTTTTTTTTTTGGAAGTGATAACAAAAATTTGTAATAATGAATTGATATTTTTGACTTGTATAAAAGAAATTCGGGGGGGAAAACTTTTGTAAATATTTGTACAAGATTCTTCGTAGTAAACCTTCACTATATGATTTGATATTTTTGACTTGTATAAAAAAAATTCGGGGTAAAAAACTTTTGTAAATATTTGTACAAGAATCATCGTAGTAAACCTTCCCTCTGTATGACTTTTGACTGAGTTTATACAATTGTTTTGATGAAATGCAACGGGGGAAAAAAAATCGTGAGCTCTTCTTATTGGTTGACCTGATAATAGCAGCCCCATACCTAAAAGGCTGTGCTTGGCAGGTTCTCTACTGTGGATGCACGTTGAGCTTGTAGTGGACGTCCCACGTTTATTTTAGTATGGGAGATTGCCTGGGGTTTTGTTGGTATATTGGTGGGCATTAACCCTTAAGTCAATCAGTGACAGTGAATGAAAGTTGTCTTATTCGTTACCAGTTGGTGTGGAATTAAGAAGCAGCGCGGTTTACTTTGGTGAGTTTTCTCTTAAGTGCCTTTTTATTTTCATAGTATTAACTTGTCTAGTTTTAGATTTATTTAAAGTTTGTTGTGGAGGAGTTTTAATTTTTTATAATTTTTATTTTTTAATTAAACAATTTTTTTAGAACTCAGGAATCTCACTTTTTAAGTAAATGATCAAAGGTTAATTAGTTGTTGCATATTTTCGATTTTTTTATCTACATGAATGCAAACGAGTACGAGATTCTCCTAAGGAATTTCTGATTTTTTTTCTTCAATGTTTTTTTTATTTAAGTAATCTACATTTTCTTGGAAAAGACGGAAGAAAAGAATCAATAGTCACGAAGCTGTCATACATTAGAACTTGCTTTTTGCGAGAAATATGCAGTCTAGGAAGAGATTTTTTTTCGGTTTATTAATATAAACATTAACACGTATTTGATTTTAATTATTGGATGTGATGATATTCGGAAAAATTCCTTTTTCTTTTAATATCTTTACATCTGGAGCTTAAGGCGATTAAGTTGCTTGCAAAATTACTCAAAGGAAACAAGGTCGGTTGACCTACGCCTGTTAAAAGGAAAAAAACTTGAAAAATAAATCCTTGGTTCCTATGATTTCCATGGAGCATAAACGGTTTTCAAGGGTAAATCATTCTAGATCTCAGTCTGTAATTTACTCAAACGAATCTGCTAGATTGCTAAGGTAATTGAAACATGAATTCATATATCAGCCGATCGGTGTACAGAATATAACGGTAGGGTGTATTTATTTATTATTAAGAAATAGCGGTGCGCTTAGTTTATGATCGAGTGCTATTGTCAGCCCGGAATCGGTGGTGGAGGGTGAAAGTAACCGATCATTGTGTATACACTTGAATCTCGTTGGTAAGCAAGTCGCCGCATTCTGCTATAAATTCACGTTGTCATTGTCATTAGCACAGGTTTGTTCCTATAATTTCAATTGCATAAACGTGCCCATTTTGTAACGCCTTTATAAGTGTAATTCTTAAAATTCAAATGTTCTTTTAATAACGTATTTTATTTACACGAGTTTAATAATTTATACTGGCCTGTCAAATCACATGGTTCTCTTTATGCAATTTTAAAAAGTGAAACGAATTGCATACCATTTACATTTAAATTTTCTATTACAATTTAAATTGAAACGTTTAAAGATTCTTTTCGGACATAGCAATGATCATCATCTGCTAGTTTCATGGCCCTTTCCGGCTGGTTTTTTTTCTCCTGTCGCTGTAAAGTACTATCAAATTATTTTTACTTGAATTAGGTTGAACATTGAGGTCGTAAGAATCATCCAGTCCAGTATAAGTTTGTACTTTTTTATTTACAGATCTCACTTCCTTCTCAATGTTCCAGATATCAACATGATGTTGCTATATGTCATCGTAATCTTGTCGTACTGTTCGTCGCCCCTTTCAGCCCTTGATAATGGCCTCGCACTTACCCCACCCATGGGTTGGCTGTCATGGGAGAGATTTAGGTGTAACGTCGACTGTGCCAATGATCCGTCTAACTGCATCAGGTGAGCCCAAATACTGGTTTATTCTAGATATAGGTCGAATTAAATTAATTTTTTGGAAAATTGAGTTGAAAAACTGCATGTAAACAGTGCTTTAAACGACGGCGCTGACGTTCGTATTTTGTTTCAGCAGGGATAATGATAATATGAAAATGCGTAGATGAAACTGAAACTAAAAAAGTTTTATTTTCATTACATAATAAATTCAATTTGCAATTATTAATTGCATGACATTAATGTGAACAAGTTTGTGTAGCATCTTGAAGGTTTTTAGTTTTTTCAGTTGGAATGTTAGGAATATTCCAAGGTGACCTTTTTTGTTGTAATTTATAGATCACAACCTGTTTCACTTTCACTTTTCACAAAATTCCCTTTGTTTAGCCCACCACTTTGAAGTAAAAGGTTAACCAGAATTCTGTCTTGATTTGAGGTTGATATGTTTCAGATATTAGAGCATAATGACATGATAAAACAAAGCGTCGTTAAGACATGAAAAGCCTAAATGATGTAATTACATTTGAGACAAATTAGTAGTTGTAACTTAATTTCAGATTAACTTAATAACGTGCAATTTTTAAGAATACGATAGTTCGTTCTCTTTTTACTTTTTTTTTCATAAAAAAAAAAAATGAACAAGAACAACTTTTAGATCCGTATTTCCTAATCATTTACAAAAAAACGTTTTTGGGGCAACGTTTTGAACTTAAATTGACCAGATGCTAATCGCCAAGTTCACATTTTTTTTATTACAAATGCAAGAAAATTTATAAAAATCAAAACTCATTGTTATTCTACTCATTTAATAATGTAAAAATTACGATTATTGACCCGTTTTCTCACGCTTTTTTGAATTTTCCCATTGCCACAACCTTTTCCTCTAATAAAATTAAAACTGGTTGAAATTGCAAGTCCGCTACTACCAAACCCACCATCTTATTATTCATTTTTTCCCACCCTTTGAATCCAGTGAGAAAAGCAGAAAAAGAAATGGGCCAAGATAAGGTCAACGTCCTTGTACACTTCACAAAGGATTAAACTGGCCTTCAATATCGCGTGGGTGGAAGAAAACAACAGTCACTTAACGCACTTAACACTCAATTTCCACCAGCGCCATTTTCCCATTCGATTTCCACCTCGCGGCTAATTTTGAAATCAACTCCGCAAACCATAAACACCTCAAATCCACCACATAATAATCTTGCATGATGCTACTTGTGGAACAGAATCAACTTATCATGCTGCCCTTGAAAATGTTTAAGACAACTTTTTTATTCAAAAAGAACATGTTTTATTAGTGCTGACGACCTTTCCCATAAAATACTTATAGAAGAAAACATGGAAGCAAAGCCAAAGGCAACGTATTAAAAGAATGCTACACGAACGCGTCACCCAAGCAAAACTAGGTTAAGGTTTTTATGTGAGAAGAATTAATAATTGCACGTTGTATTGATTTACGCTAAGAAAAATCATCAACTAATTGGTACAATCTGATCTTTCAAATCAATTCCACAGCTATAACTTGTTGTAATAATAACAGCTATGACGTTAACTTTTTTCTTTCAAATTTTTTGAGCTAAAATAGTTCACGTCCTCTGTTATACCTTTGTGGACCATTTACTCGAGTAAATACCAATTGAAGTGTTGGTATTTAGACGAATGTTTGAATTGTTTTTTTCCCTTCTGTATAGTAATTATTACAGTTTCTGGTTGAGAAACCAACTAGATCAGGATTTAGTTTCAGGTGTATGAGTAAATTAATGGAGTAATATAAGGAAGGAAATTAGTCTTGCAAATATAAATATTGGGGAATTATATTTACATTACACAACAGGCTGCAGGGAGCCAAATTATAAGTGAATATTTTTTTTCGAAACTCAAATTTTCCACTGGGATGGTCAACTAATTACACGTATTAAAGTTTGTAATTAAATTCTTTTTTTCTAGTGAACGATTATATATGGAAATGGCTGATAGGCTAGTAGAAGATGGATATAGGGACGTTGGTTACGAGTATGTAAATGTTGATGACTGTTGGTTATCAAAGAAAAGAGACGAAAGAGGAAGACTTCAAGCTGATCCTCTTAGATTTCCTCATGGAATAAAAAGTCTTTCCAATTATGTAATTAAAACCGTTTTGTTTTTTGTTTTTTTTGCATAGGTTTCTTATATTTTTTTATTTATTAGATACATTCCAAAGGATTGAAGTTTGGTATGTATGAAGATTATGGTACATACACTTGTGCTGGTTATCCAGGAATTATTGGTCACATGGAAATCGATGCACAGACTTTCGCTGAATGGGAAGTTGACTATCTTAAATTAGATGGGTGCTACGCGCAACCCAAAACTATGGATCAAGGTGAAGTTTATATATAAATATATGATTGATTTTTCATATTAAATTGAAATTACAGGTTATCCTGAAATGGGTAGACTTCTTAATCGAACTGGTAGAGCCATGATTTATTCATGCAGTTGGCCATTTTATCAAATCTATTCAGGCATGAGTGTAAGTTGCAGTTTCTGATTAGAATAAATATTTTCATTTCAATTTGACTTCCTTCCATATTAGCCTAATTACACTTCTATTTCTCATCATTGTAATTTGTGGAGGAATTTCAATGATATTGATGATTCTTGGGCTGGTGTGCAATCTGTAATTGATTATTATGGTAATAATCAAGAGGTTTTAGTGCCTCATGCAGGACCTGGTCATTGGAACGACCCAGATATGGTAAGTGTTTTTAGGAAGAAAAAAGTAATGATGCAAAAAAAAAAAATCTCAAGTCGTAAAAAATTTAATTCTCATATTAATTATTTTTTTTTTTTTTTTATGTAGTTGATTATTGGCAATTTTGGCTTAAGTTATGAACAGAGTAAAGTGCAGATGGCCATGTGGGCCATTTTAGCAGCTCCACTTCTTATGTCTGTTGACCTTCGAACTATAAAGAAGGATTACAGAGATATCCTACAAAATAAACTTATCATAGATGTTAATCAAGATGTCTTAGGAATTCAGGGGAAAAGACTTTACAAAGTAACTTTTGATTGGTGTGGAATATTAAGGTTAAAAATATTGTTAATGGTGTTTCTGTTTATAGGATCAAGGAATTGAAATTTGGGCTAGACCAGTTATTCCAGTTATTGAAAACTTTTATTCATATGCTATCGTTTTTCTAAACCGACGAACTGACGGAACGCCATCTGAAGTTGCAGTTAGTTTGAAAGTAGGTTTGATTGGAAATAAAACTCGTGTGTTCCAAGAAATTATTTGGTATAATAGTTCCTAAAGGAACTTATTACTTGGTTTATAAGCGAACCACCTGCGGTTTTTTCTGAAAATTTGAGCAGGGGTTAATGTCGCGCGATTACAAAACCGATCTGATCTCTTTACCTTGTCCCTGTGGACACTGAACCGGTTCTATGTAAAAATTGCCCAGTGGCGACCGAAATTGTCCCTGCGGACAGTCGGTAATTGTAGCCTCGGTTGACTAGGCTTGTGTTTTGGATAAGAATAGCCCTGTCCCGAGAGGTTAAACTAGTTCTTGTAGACTAGATTGGGGAAAAGTCTACAGTTTGAGCTTCTTGGTTTTGTCTCAGTAGGGCGCCACCATCAGTGGCGGTAGGTAAATGCATAATTTATAAATGCCTATAAAATATTGACGTCATTTTAAGAACGTCTCTTTCATTTTAAGGACTTGGGACTTACGCATCCACGTGGCTATCAGATTAAGGATCTGTTTGAAAATCAAGACTATGGAGTCGTTCTACCAGACACAGTTTTCAAAGCCAATGTAAATCCCACTGGTGTTGTGATGATACGTGCTGATGTTGTACGATTTCCAAGATCAAACCATCTTCAATCGTTTAGATCACGTGATCAGAATTTTTAGAAAATAGTTTTTTGTGTTTTGTTTTTAAGGAAATCCTTACATTGTTTTATTTAATATTTTAATAATGCATGCCATTCCATTTCAGAAGGTTAAGTATTTTTGTAAAGTTTAAAACCTTAAAATGTTTTGAAAATTAAAAAACTGCAAAATTTACATGTAGTTTCTTATAATATCTTTTTATTGAAACAGTTTTCATAAGTTAAATTTTACAATTCTTAAAACCTCCAATGAATTTTATTCTCCCTTGTAATTATAAAATTCTAAACTAAAACAACAGCAAATTGAAAAATAATTATTACAAATATGAGCAGACTTCATATTGAACGCAACATTATGAAAAAATCTGTAATTACATTTAAACCCGTTCCCAAAAAAAGTGTAAACTTGTACATTCATATGTGCCTATAAACTGACAACAAGTTTAAACAAAGTGATATGTTATAACAAAGTTTATAACTTCGTTATCTACAATTAATAACGGAAACCAATCAAAGATAAAATGGCACAAACATAGCTACAAGTCAAAATTACCGCCAGTTTAATAAAAGGACTTGAACCCTTTATTAAACTTGAGTCATTGCCGTAGTCGAGGTGAATCTCTAACACGGTAAAAATTACGTTGCACATGATTTCTAAGTGTAATTCATTATCAAATATCTAGAAAAACTCGATTAACAAGAAGATTAATTCGTTGGTAACAATTTTGGGAAACACTGAAAAAATATCTGATATCTGTACTTTCTAAAAGTTTGAACTAACACTACTTTTCTAGAAACCAAACTGCCAACTCTAAAAAAGCCAATTAGAAAGTACATGAAAATAGATTTTTGGATCAACAGAGTTTGATGAGATGAACGATGAGTCCAGTTATCAAAAGATGGCTGCGCGAGAATTAAGGCAGGAAGAGGAGTTACTTTTCTTTTTATTTCAAAAGCTGCTTATTCAAAGTACAGAACAGGATGTTAGTTTCACATCAGAAACAACCATCTTTCCACGAGTCATCCGAACTGTTTGAAGATGGATGGCCCGTTGACAATGGCAAGACCGGCCTGTAAGGAAGGCATTGGTTACATGTCATGCAAAAAAGATCCTTAGTAAAGCCAAAGGAGACTAAAAACTGCGTGAACATTCGCTATTTTGTTAGCAACGTGTAAAGCAGATAAACATAAAAAAAGAAAAGACAAAATCAATCCTATTGCATTATGCTATTATTTTTTTTTTTTTACAAACAAAATATGCAAAACATAAATTAATTAAAATACACCAGAATCACATTTAATAATAATTAAATAAAAAAGAATACACAAATGTTTTTTTTGCTTAAAACTGATAGTGAAGTTAACAAGTTTTAAAAAGCGTTAATGGGGGGACGGCTTACCGAGTTCGGGGAGCTTGGATTCTACTCTGTACTGGTTTTGGCAAATGGCTTCTTGAGGTGGTAGTATCAGCTGGGGACCCGCTTCTACGTGCAACGGGAATCCCAGATCGGGGAGCAGGTGATTGGGCACGTACAGCACTACTTGATAACGATAGTGGAAGGGAATCCTTCCTTATCTAATTGTATAAATTTAATATTTTCTTAAATTTGAAAACTTTTCATCCGTTGATCTCACTTTTCTCACGGGTGTCCCTTCCCGACTCTCTCTATCAGAGCTCTCCCGTGATGAATTTGAAGGACTCAATTGGGAGGAGGGTATGTGAGTTGAATGTGGTAAACGAGACTCACTGTAATGTTGTCTGAGGCCTGATGTCACACCACCAGTTGCTCTAAGCACTGGGTTGTGAGATTTGTTCAGATTCGGAAGACTTCGCCTGAAGTTGCCTGTCAAAAGAAGACGTTTTAGCAACTCCTAATGTAGCACACTTGCCAATTTTTTCACCAGAATTTGCTGTTTTGGATTTCTCTACAAGGCACTGTGAGGCGAAGTTGTTATCCGATGATGGACTCGGAGGAGGGATATTATCGAGAGAATCGGGATTGCTCTGTGAAATCCCTCCTTCACAACCCAGAACTGGAGAAGTGGTGGATGGTATTGAACTGGAACCTATACGAATAATGTGGTTAATAATATCGCTGGTTTTTAGCAATATCAGTTACTATTACCCGAGCCTCTTCTGGAAGAAGAAACTGGGGATGACTCTCTTAAACCTAAAACGAGATCGAGTTAAACGAAAAATTCACAAGTTTGTTTTAATCTACCGAACCGTAACCAAATATAAACACTGCATTCCAAAGTTAATATAAACCTTACATCTTATCTATTTTCTTCCAGTGGATTATTTTAATTACCGAATAATTTATTCAAAGAAATGTACAATTTGTGATATCAAACCTGATTGGTCGAGAATAACATGACATGGCTAATTTTATTTTTGTAAGATGATATTGTTTACCGTGTGACGGCTCTGTGAAATAACTTGGGGCCCACGACTAGAACCAATTTTGCAACTTGTGACGTGATTATTTGAATCAATAGACTAATGAGTGTACATTTAAGCCGTTGGTAAGTGTTTACTGCTTTTCAAACCTTTTATATTTATTACGAATGCAATTTTAAGTACCGTGAGGGTTCAATAATTGAATTAGTTACACAGTGAAAATGGCAAGCTCTTTGGCATGTTTACACAAAACCAAATATCTTTTTTTCTTGTTCATCATACTAATTGAAAGTAATTTCCGAGTCAGGTTATTAACTCTTATTTATTCCAACTGCGATTTCCTTTATTACTAAATCTTTAATTAATATCACTTCTGATGTTTTATTTGTCGATCGGTTCGGTAACATCCTAGTTAAAAAGTGTTAAACGCAAAATGTATTTTGCTCACTCTTTTCCTGCATTCGAGCCAAGGCCTGAACATCGACAACATCGGCCAGCCGATGAAAGCTGCTCAGGCTGAAACTGCTGTCAGACGCGGTACTTTGACAGTCGTCCTCTGGCGTGTCTGGGGGTTCGGTGGAATGACTTGATGACACCGATTCCAGTATTGGAGATGATTTCATCGTAGGGAGGGATGTGGGGATTTTAAGATCTCTCTCAACATCTCTTTTTTTCTTCGGTCGTGTAAAGGTACGCGTATCAATATTACGATTAAAACCTTTGAATCAAAATGAGAAAAATTACTGTATTGAAGATTCCTTTATAACAACTTAAAATTATGAAAATATTTTGAATTTAACGCCATCTTTCGGCAACATTTTGAGTTAAAAACATATTTTATTCAAAATACTTTTCACATAACCGATTTTTCGATAAAATACCATACCTAATGAAGCTTTAAGTTGAGGCGAAATGAGTTCACCTTCTAGAGGATTTTTTTTTACAGGGAGATGCAGATGACTCAGACTTCTAAAACGGACTATTAAAAAGAAATCAACATATAATATAATATAGATTTACAAACCAAAAAAAATTACACCCTTCTTAAAGCTATTACTAAAAGACTACATCAATCTTACTTTGTCCTAGTTAACTTGAAATACGTAACCCGCCCTTTCTTAATGAATTTGACCCAGACAAAGTAATTACTCAACAAATCACGGACACTCTCTGCATAACGATTAAACACGAGGAAATTTCATTAAAGGAATCTCTTCAAAACAGGAAGAGCTGTGCGTGATTTCGTTCTTGGGTGGAAATAAAAATTATTTCCCATTTGTGGAATACCACCTCGCGCTATGTCGTCCAACTTGTTGACCAGAGCCTGTTTAGTTGTCTGCAAATCAGTGTTTTCAGGGTCTTCTACATCCCTCCGCATCCACTTATAAGGACTGACGGATTTCTCTTCATCAGTCAATTTCTTCGGAGACTTAAAAAGCCTTTAAAAAATTCAAAATATGGAAAATTAAAATTTTGTGGGAAATATTTTTCATCTAAACTTAGATAAAAAAAACAAAAAAAAAAATAGAACCAGCTGAAAAACTGGTCCACCCACTTCTAGTAAGGTGAATAACTTTAATTAGGTGACGTTAATAGGTAGTTTTGAACTTTTTTCTCTTGAGAAATAAATTGTACAATACTTTTAACCGTGCGAAATAATTTTAGTTGGCTGTGTGATGCGAGTTAAAATTTTACAGTACAGAAAAAAAAGTTTGACGCCAATATCGGTAAAAATAACGTATGGAAATGTCGTTTTCGTTCCATCAGTTTTAAAATAAGGTGGGGAAATGAGTCATCTCTTGGCCTGATTTCCCAAATCGCCAAAAAATTTCCCGGTCACTTTTACTTTGTTACAAATATTTCATTACAGTCGCTGTAAAACAGCTGTTTGGTAAAATTGTGTAAAAGTAATAAATGTTTTTCTGAGTTGTTTTGTTGTCAACTTGGGGTGTCATTACCATGAATCCTCATCAGCGAAATCAAGATCTTCTAAATCTATAACGTCAACGTCGTCTAATGTAGAGTTAAGAGGATCACCGTTATTTGAAAGTCGTCTGCAATTAATGTTAGTCGTTTGTGGTTTGATTGGGGGCGATGATCTGTTTCCTTGGCGACTTCTAAGCTGTGCATTTTGTAGTTCTAATTGCCGCACTAAAGTTTGTAGTTTTTTTACTTCGTCCCTAGGATCTATTGTCTGCGACACTGCATCCATAATTAAGGATCACGAATAAGAGTTAGATGTAGGCGATCGGAGATATTTGGACATCCCAATGATTATGGCTTCTATTATGATCAGCTCATGATATTCAGCGGCATCGGCGCCATTTTGAATGAGAAGGTTAATAAAATGTGGTGGAAAAATGCAATATAGAGAGTTGTTTTATTTACAATAAATTGATTGTCTAATAGCAGTGAAATGGATTGTTTATCAGTTTTATTCGTATTAAACTCATCTTATCAACGCTCATTTCGCTTTAATTCCGGGGATTCCGGAAATAGTAATACCCTCTTGAAATAGGTAATCGATTTAGAGGCGGCGATATGAGGGAAATGATATTCGTTGTGAAAAAGTATTAAATCTAAATTAACTAATTTTTTAATATAGGAAAATAGTATGTTTTTACAGAAAAATTTATCTTGCGTTCTTCCTTAACATCATTTCATATTTAATTTTTTATATTTTTTTATTTTTAAACGTCTATCCCTTACTCACTCCAGTTGAATTTTACCAGAGATGCTGACCGCCAGTTTAAGAGCGCCATTTTGTGAAAAAGAATCTGAAATTTAGTGATTACGAAAAATTTCAAAATTAATACTATCATTCGCATGAACAATGATCAATTAGGGTGAACATTAAGGATTAGCGCGCGGTGAGTAAGCACGTTTTAATTTAAACAGTATTTGTTGGAATTTCGCTTTGTCCGAGTAAACTGTATCCGAGATGAGATGAGACACGGAGAATTGAATAGCATTTTCCTAATAAAATATGAATGAAAATTGAATTACAGCCAGTTGTGAAATTTAGATATCATGTTATATAAAACGCTTACTAAAATATTTTGGCCTTATTTGCAAATATCGAACCACGGTCAATGTTATTGTGGCGGGGGGGGGAAAATTGAAAAAAAAATGTGACCGGTGACTTAAGTTTCGGGATGCGAAATACATTCAGTTTTACTTAATCTGCAATTTTCATTCCCTAACGATCACACAAAACACAAGACTGATGTTTTTATTGTTTTCTATTCATAAAGGTGTTAAAAAAATGGATTCATCTGAATCTACCAGTCTGTTGGTAAGTGTTTACATTTTTCACGCTTATGTTAAAACCGACGATTTAAAGTAATAAACTAATAATTTTAAATATTCCAGTCAAGTTCTCATGAAGTTAATTCGTCAAAAAGGTATTTTTTCAATTGTTGTTTTTATTTTTTTTAAATGATTACAGTACTTCCCTTTTTGAATTTAGAAACACGAGCTCAAGAATTGACGTGCTTGATGATACTTCTCAACTTGAAAATGCTGCTATTATTAATGAAACAAACGTCTCGCTTACTTGTAATAATGAAAATGAAAACGGGCACGTGAAAGAAGATTCCATTTTGCTTATTGATGATTCCCGTTCTAATTCAGACGATACGATGCAAGGTAATAGATTTGTGAAGGATCAACTGTAAACGTGCAATTGAATCTAATTTTTGTAATTTTTCTACAGCTAGTAAGTCTAAAAAAGATGGATCACGACCGTCGACTCCGTGTTCACGCTACTCATTTAGACAAAAGTTTAAAGGTATTTATAGTTCAGAAATTTTTATTGAAAAATTTAAATTTTTTACTATATTTAGATGATATAATTACGTGTACTGGATGTGGCGGCCAGGTTAACCACAACATGAAGATGTTTCTGAAGAAACATCCTGTGTTGGGAGTTCTACTATGTCGGGTACTATTTTTTGTAATGTTATTCATCTCGCTCTGGCTTCATACTCTCAAATTTTTATTTCAATTTTCAAATATTCAAAATTGCATTTGGAATTCAACATAAAAAAATAAAATACTGGGGAAAATTTGGCATGTTCTCTACATAAGCCTTTACACCAACAATTAAAGCCGAGCTCTGTCTGTTTTGTCGTTTATTTACATTCCAATAGTTCTTGGTAGACTGGGTATTTTTTTCCTCTGATTGAATTTAATTTATTGAAACTCTTGCATTACTTAAGGCGACTTACTGTGTGCGCGTCACGAGAACACCCGTGTAGGGACTTAAACCAGCACGTGAGGGCTCCCCTGTTTGAACTGGGTCATTTTAATTTGGGGATGCAAAGGGTCCAAACCACCTTAAACTTGGGCTTTACTTAGGTTTTCAGCCCCAAATGCAAATGAACCAGTCCAAACAGGGGAACCCTCACGTGCTGGTTTAAGTCCTACACGGGTGTCCTCGTGGCGCGCACACAGTACATTTTGTCCTTCTAGTTTGAACTAAAAATTCGGTAAATTATCCCCCGTATTTCTGGAGTATGATCGTTTTATGAAGAACACATAGTTATTTAGCGATTATGTAGGCAAATCGTAAATTACACAAACACAAAACTATGAACTATGTATAGGAATTTCGCTTTATGAATACTTTACTTATCTTTTTTTTTAAAAAAACAAAGGAAAAAAGTATCCAAGCAAAAGATTTAATTCAAAAATTTTCTTGTTTCTTTCCAGAAATGTCATGGTTTTTACAACAGTGGCACATTCACCCAGGACGAAAATGGTCTGGATGAATTTTGCCGTTGGTGTGCTGAGGGCGGCAACTTAATATGCTGTGATTACTGCCATAACGCTTTTTGCAAAGAATGCATTCGTCGCAATTTCGGCCGAAGTAAAGTCTCTGCTATTTTAGAAATGGAATTATGGCACTGTTTTGTGTGTGACACACAACCTTTACAAGAACTAATCGAACATTGTAACACTGTGATAGCTAACAGTGAGAAATCGTCTAATAAACATAAAGCAACCAGAAAAAGACATGACCCAAGTGTGAATAACGATGAAGACGGTTTGGGTATTCATCCTTGCCTCGTTGAAACCATTGGTGCGGTTAAACGGCTTAAAGACAGATGCCAACATCTGCTTCAACGGTACAAAGCTAATAAAAAAGACAGCTCCCTTACAACACTAGAAACTTGTAAGAAACTGAAACGCGCAATTGCAGTTACGAAACACAATTTGTCCGTTATTGAAGAAGAGATAAAGCGTTTGGAAGCGGAAGAGATAAAGCGTTTGGAAGCGGAAGAGAAGTCGCAAGAAGAGCCTAAACCATCAACTTCAACTATTAAGAATTCCGAGACGGTTCGCCGAAAAAGCAAAAATTCTGACAGAAACGAATCGCAGAAGTCGCAAGAAGAGCCTAAACCATCAACTTCAACTATTAAGAATTCCGAGACGGTTCGCCGAAAAAGCAAAAATTCTGACAGAAACGAATCGCGAACAAAGCGGAACAAAGTTAAGCCATCAACATCGAACTGCGTCGACTTCAGTTCTGATGATGAAGTGGAGTTTAAAAGTTTGGTGGAAACATCATGTAAAAAGAAATCCAAAAAGGCGGACAAAAATACGTTACCGCAATCTGATGACGATGATTTACCTAAAATTAATCCATTCGACCATGAAGTCCCTCAAGTTGATAATTTAGGGGAAAATTGCGCTATCGATAATTCTGATGAACGATCAGCAGTTGAGAAAATAGCAAAACAGCTGGAAGAATCTGTAGATAAATTGGAAGAAAGCGCCAAACAGCAGGAAGAATCTGTAGATAAATTGGAAGAAAGCGCCCTTAATGAAACTGGATCCACAGATCCATTATTTGAAACTGACCAAGAACTGTTAGAACCGCCACTTGCGATGGAACAATCGCAAGACGACATTGGCTCAGTTACAGTTACGATGGATCAATCGCAAGACGACATTGGCTCAGTTTCACTTACGTTGGAACAATCGCAAGACGATATTGGCTCACTTGCGATGGAACAATTGCAAGACGACATTGGCGAGGAAAGACCTGAAGAACCAACTCCTGAACCCGAACCTGAACCCCAACCCGATTCCGATTCTGAACTCGAACCCCAACCCGATTCCGATTCTGAACTCGAACCTGTACTTTTTTCTGAGCCTGAGCCAGATCCCGATGACGAACCCGAACCTGAACCCGAACCTGAACCCGAACTAGACCTCACCCCAGAATCTGAACATGAAAAAGAAAGATCTAGTGATGATAAAAAGAAAATACCTAAAAAGAAAAAGAAAGTCAAGAAGGATAAAAGTAAAATTAAAAAGCGAAAGAAACCCGTTAATAATGATTCGGGAAATTTTGATGTACCTGACACAGAAAACATTAACATTGAGGGCAATGAAACCTTATCCCAACTGGATGTCTCTAACGAAATGCAAAACGAAAACAGAGACATCAACGAGGAGAGCATCGGCAGTCCTCAGACTTTAAATTTGGACGAAACTAGCAACACTGAAAACCCAAACAATAATGAGAGCCTATGCATATCAATTAAACAAGAGTCTAAGCCGAAAAGTAGTTGTAAATTGCCGCGCAAAACAGAGAAATTCTCCCCAAATATAAAAATAAAAAGTGAAGTTGATGAGGAAAACGAAACGATACCACTTTTGGTGCCACCAATCAAAATTAAAATAGAGAAAATAGAGAAACCAGAGTATGACGAAAACGAAGAGGCAAAAGAGTTATTATTCAATGATTTGGATAGTGATGAATTAGATGAGTCACTTCCAAACGATACGTCTACTCCGCTGTTTGGATCACCTACAGTAAAGTCACCTCGCGGCCGGCCACGGGAAAAAACTACTCCAAGGAAAACGCCGCGACGTGGGAGTTCATCGGAGTCACCTGTTAACGTAAAGCCATCACCCCGTAAGCAAGTTACAACACCATTGAGACTTACTGGTAGCGTTACGTCGAGTGATTCTATGAATTCTATGGGGTCCGACAGCGATGATACGGACGTTGCAAAGGACAATGATGAGCCGAAAGGTAGGAGTCCTGATCCAGATGATGAAAAATTACGAATGGATGTTCAAGTTGTATTGACTCGATGTACAGTAGAAGCTGCCAAGGCTGTGGAAAGTAAAGAATCGGGAAATGATGAGCAAGTTCCAAAGAAAAGTCAAAAAAGAAAACGAGGCAATTCTTCCGAATCAGATCTTGAGAAAAGTATTAAAAAATTAGCCGATCTTGGCTCTTTAAAGAAGAAAAGAAGAAAGAGTGTGGTGAAGTCGCTGAAAGAGAGTGATGTTGATGAATCGAAGAATTCATCCAAAAAGAAGGGTAGGGTTGAGGTTAGTTTAACATTTCAAATTTTTTTAAAAGTATTTTTTGCAGGTAATAATTTCAAGAAGGCATTGCTTGATATTTCAAGTGAAGAAGATGCCATGGATTCAGATAATGAAGATGATGATCCTAGTGAAATGTCTTCTCCGAAATTAAGCAATAGTTTTGTCTCGAATGAACTTGCCAAAAAAATTTTAGAGGATGAATTGGCGTCGTCAGACACCGATGATTCCTTTTCAGGTACAGAGCTGGACAAGGATAAGAAAAAGAAGAAGGGAAAGAAACCTGAGGGAGATGTTAAAGTGGAAAAGAGTGATAGCGATGATGAAGCAAAAGATGAGTCGGGTGAAGAAAGCGAAGTCGAGACTGTTAAAAAGCGCAAGAAGGCAGATCCGTTGTTGACCTGTAAGATCAGTGAAAGCGACTCTGATGCCGCATCTGAAAAGAAAGTAAATCCTTCAGAAGCTTCGAATGATAAAAACGAAAAGAAGAAGGAAACAAAAAGGTGACATTTAAAAATGTTTTTATATTCATTTTGGTTTTAACATTTAAATTTGCAGGAAAAAAAGAAGAATTGCAGATTCGGATGAATCTGCCGCACCGTCTCCATCTTCGGATGAAGAAAATTCTGATTCGGATTGTTCCATCACCTTGAAAAAAAAGCGAGGTAAAAAAGGTGCTGCTACTGAAGCAGGTGATGAAGACAAAAAAAGTGCGGCCAATAAAAAGAGAAGGCGAATTAAGGAAGTAAAGGATTCCTCAGATGAAGGCAGTGGTTCTGTATGTTTTGTACTGTGTATTAAAGTTATGTAATTAATAGCAGCTTTCTTATGTATATTTGCAGGATAAAGACAGTCCAACTAAGACTAGGAAAAATATCCGCAAATTGATCAAGGACAGCAAATTGCATGAAGACACAAAAGCCGCAGCAAGAGAGGAGGAGGAGAGACGTCGACGTGTTGCTGATCGTCAGAAATTGGTGACTTATTAAATAAATGAAATTAAAAAAAAATTTTTATTAAATTTTTTTTTTTTTAATTTTTAGTACAATGAAGTTGTGAGTGAGACGGGTAAACATGCTGTGACAACCAAACTTGTTTTGGACCGAAATCTTGAAACGGGAGAGGAGTTAGTACAAGTTCACCCCGATGTGATTACTCAGCTGAAGCCGCATCAAGTTGAAGGTTGGTTTAGAAAAATAAAAAAAAAGAATTTGAAGTATTTATTACATTTGCTTATAACTAACTTCCTTTTTTTTTTAGGTGTGAAATTTTTATGGGAAACTGTCTGTGAGTCTGTAGACCGAATGAAATCTCATCCTGGATCGGGTTGTATTTTAGCTCACTGTATGGGTCTTGGCAAAACATTGCAGGTAATGATTATATCAAGGAAAAATTTCTTTACCTTATTTTAATAATATATGTATTCAGGTGATCACATTCATTCACACACTACTCAGCAACAAAAAGCATACAAAAATTAAAACTTGCTTAGTGGTTTGTCCACTAAATACTGTTCTCAACTGGTATTGTGAATTTGACAAATGGTTGGAGGATGATAAGCTCAAACTCGATGTAAAACTTGAACTTTAAGTAAAGTGAGGCTAGCAATTAACAACTTTCCTTTTTTTTTTTTTTTTTAGGTATACGAATTATCAAGCATTAAAAATAATTGGCGCCGAGCAGATACCTTGAAAAGCTGGCACGAAGATGGGGGTGTTTTAATCATGGGATACGATATGTTTCGCAACTTAGTGCAAGAAAAGGGCAAAAGAGCTAATAAGAAGCAAAAAGAAAGTTTTTTGCGGACTCTTATTGATCCTGGTCCCGATATCATAGTCTGTGATGAAGGGCACATACTAAAGAACGACAACACTGCCCTTGCTAAATCAATGACCAGGATTTCCACTCATCGTCGGATAGTGCTGACAGGAACTCCCTTACAGAATAATTTATCGGAATGTAAGACAAATCACACAGAAAATTTTAAAGGTTATTAAGAAACGTATTATTTTTTTAGATCATTGTATGGTACAGTTCGTGAAACCCAAATTGCTCGGTACTCGCAAAGAGTTTCAAAACCGATTTTTGAATCCAATCGTAAATGGACAATGCGCAGACTCAACGTCGCATGATGTGCGGTTAATGAAGCGGCGAGCTCATATATTACATAATTTATTGGATGGTTGTGTCCAAAGACGAGATTACAACGTTTTAACTCCATTTCTTCCTCCGAAATACGAATATGTGATCAGTATACGCCTGTCTGAAGTTCAAATTAAATTATATAGACATTTTCTTGAGCATTTAGCTCGTGGTAAAACGAGTGGTAGTAAAGGGTCTGGGTTATTCGCCGATTACCAGGGTCTCATGAAGGTATGGACTCATCCTTACGTTTTAAAATTGGCCGAAATTAGAGATGAAAATAAGGTATCAAAAATTTCGTGTCATTTAAATTTTATTATAATCTTTTTTTTTTTTTTTTACAAGGCTATGTACAATTCGGATGATTCGTTTATTGACGACGAGTCTGTAGAGTCAGCTACATCGACCGACAGTGAGGTGCTATGCTTGGATGAACCGTCGAGTTCGAAAGGGTACGATGCTGTATTCAATAGTTGAAAACTTTTATTTAAATGATTATTTAACAGTCGTGGACGCGGACGCGGCAAAGCAAAATCAGCGGATGAAAACAGTGGTGACGAAGTGATAAATAACTGGAGAACAAGACGACGGAGAGGCGAAAAGGGTTCTAATGGTAAGCTTGAGTACATGCTTGTTTTGAATTTATACATAAATTATTGTTTTAGATGAAGAAGAAGAGTTCCAGGAGTTGAAAGAGTTCAATGGTCCAAGTAAAGAATGGTGGACTGAGATAGTTAGTGAAGAAGATGCAGAAAAAAATGAAGTGAGCGGTAAATTACTTCTACTTTTTGATATTCTACAATCCTGCGAAGCAATTGGGGATAAAGTGTGAGTTGATTGAATAAGTTATTAATATTTCATTTAAAGTTAATCATAGTCTTCAAATTTCAGTTTAGTGTTCAGCCAATCTCTATTATCGCTCGAGTTAATAGAGAGAAACCTAGCTTTACAGGACGATTCACCAACCGGTCCTAGATGGGTTAAGGGCTTAGATTATTACCGTATGGACGGATCGACATCTGCTGATTTAAGAAAGCGTTGGACAGAAGTTTTTAATGATGATGAATCTCGGTATTTTTAAATTAAAGAAAAACCAGCAATAACTTAATCGATTGATTTGTATTTTTGTTTTTTTTAGGGCAAGATTGTTTCTCATTTCCACGAGAGCAGGAGGACTGGGTATCAATTTGGTTTCAGCAAATCGTGTTATCATTTTCGATGCGTCGTGGAACCCGACTCACGACGTGCAATCAATTTTTCGAGTGTACCGGTTTGGACAAAAGAAACCCGTGTACATTTATCGTTTCCTGGCCAAGGGAAGCATGGAAGAAAAAATTTACGACAGACAAATTACAAAATTGTCACTATCGTGCCGTGTGGTTGATGAACAACAAATAGAGAGACACTTCAGTGCTGCTGATTTGCAGGAGTTGTACAATTTTGACCCGGATACAAATTACAAGATTGCTACTCCACGCGTTCCAAAGGTATTGCAGTTTTATTTTAAAACTATAATTCTAAAACGTGGCTTTGATTTTATAAAGGATCGGTTACTTGCTGAGTTACTTCTTCGCCAGAAAGACTGGATTTCTGGGTACCATGAACATGATTCTCTTCTAGAAAACAAAGAGTCAGAAGAATTAACTGAAGAGGAGCGCAAAGCGGCTTGGGCAGAATACGAAGCTGAAAAGAAGGGATTGATTTCAGCTGGTAATTTTTAACATTTCAGTTGAAATATTGTTGAACGGAATACTTTTTTTTTTTTAATATTTGTAGGTTTGGGTCTACTGCCGCAAGGACAAGTTGATATCAATACGATTATTGAAAAAATCCAAGAACAGTGGCCCGGTTTAGGTCAGGAGGAATTAAATGAAAAAGTTGACCAAGTGATCGCCTGGTTGCGACAACAAGCGATTCAACAACGGCAACAAGTAAGTGAAAGTTGGGGTGGCAAAGGTTTTTAAAATATTTGAGAGACCTCAAAGAACTTGGAGAAAAGAAAATTAATCTCAGGTCCAAGAACTCGTAACTTCGAAGTCTTGTATTGCCAAAACTTTTTACTAAAACGCTTGTAAAATCAATGAAAAATTTACACCTAGAGCCACTTTTCCTATTTACGCAGAGATTCCATAATGTGTATAATTTGCCTGAAAAGGTTTTAGGTGGTTTCGATGCTGGAAAGTCATAATTATAAATTAACTATAAATTTTACCTTTTCATAGTTCTTTTTAGTTTACTGAAATCTGTACCAATCTGGCTCATGCACACCTTGAATAATTACAGTGAAATTCGTTTATAACAACTTCGGTTAAAACGACAATCCGGATATAACGACCAAATTTTGAATCCCCGTGGCCGTCGTTATAAACGAATTTCACTGTACTAACACTTCTTTTAATGCAGCAACTAATTCAACAACAGCAATACCAACAGCAGTACATACAACAACAACAGCAACAGTATTACCAACAGCAGCAGCAGCAGCAACAACAACAACAGCAACAACAACAACAACAACAGCAACAACAGACCCAACCCCAATATTATCAACAGCAGCAACAGCAACAGGCAGCATTCAGGCAACAGCAACAAATGGCTATGCTGAATGATCCGTACAGGCGTAGTTGGATGGACCAAATGCCACAATCGTCTGTAACAAATCGAGGTGCGTATGTTGGAGATGCAGCGACTGCATCGACGGGCACATCAAGGAGTGCTTTGGGCAACAACCAATCAGCCACACAAAATAATGTGTCGCGAGAATAATTTATTTGGACAATATCTCAACTGTTCTGAACTGTGAACGTAGGAGTATAGAAGAATCTTGGGATTTTTTTTTTTTTAGTGTATTATTACTCTCGTTCATGTTTGTGCGTAGAACAGTGTTTGTACAGTCAATAGATTGCATTTGCTTCCATCTTGATATTTTTTTTTGTGAATTGTTAGTGTATTTAATTTGAAATTACACACGAAATCTGTATGTGATTTTTTTTTTTTTTTTTAGTTTATTACTTTGAGGGACCATAATTATTTCCACTCAAATAGAAGTTGGATTAATTTGAAAATTGTTTAAAGTTTCAGTTTCTTTTATTGCACTAAACTTTGTAATAAAAGTGTATTAATATTAATCTTTTGCTAAGCAGCTATTCATAAAATTCTGAATCGCTGCTTTTTGCATACTGCGGCATTGTATACGTCATTTTCTATGTTAAAACTTTTGTGTCTAGTAGTGATTAAAATGGAACTTGAGGTTTGTATTGAAATTAGGGAGGTATTTACAGTGTATTGAAGTTCGGTCATTTTTTTTTTCATTATCTTAAAAATGTTTTGTACCATATAATGCAAAAAATTTCTAGTTCTATGATAACAGCATGCCATTTCATGGTAATTGAATCGACGTCAGTACAGGTAACTGCGTATATTCAGTTTAACTTACGCATTGAATTTTAACGTTTTGTATATTTGCTTTTTTATGTAATAAAAAAGTTATTTTTTGTGTGAATTTTAACTTTTAACTTAAAATTTATTTGCAGTTGCTTTCAATGCGTACATTTTGAGTTTTATGAAATTGCCAATGGACATAGTACTGGAACAAGCGATTACTACAGTTCAGTGGCATTTCGTTTATTTATGTCAAAATTTTTAAACAAAATCTGTAGGTGGCTTAACTGCATAGAAATTTGTTTATCTAATCGCCAATAGGTGTCACTAATGATTGGCCATCTAGCGACAAAAAATAAATACTATACGCATGGTTTTCTGTTCCGATTAAGTTTTCGAGGTTTGTTAGTTAGGTAATGGCTTTTGTTATTAAAACGTTAAAAGTACTGCGTAATAATTGGAAAAAGAGTACGTTTGCAGCTATCCTTTTGACTTTTGGAGCTAATAAAGGGAAAGATAAATTTGAGTAAGATAAACCCTCATCCTTATTCCTGACCAGATTAACAAACTATTTATTCATCAACAGATCTATACAGTTAATGAGAGCTTATTGCGAAGAAGCACAGAAATTCGGAGACGAAATTTTACCACCTATTAAAAAACCTAGGCATGTGACAGTCATTCTAAACCCAGCAGCTAAAGATGGGTAGGCCTTGCACACAATCACTTGCGTTGTTATATGTTTAACTTAATTATTAAAAATGTCAGAAAAGGGAAAAAATTATTCGAAAATTTCGCCGCTCCACTATTTCATTTGGCTGGAGTTAAAGTTAGCGTCGTTCAAACAGAAAGTGACACCCAAGCCAAAGGTCTTATGGAAGTGATGGACAACACGGATGCTGTTGTAATTGCAGGAGGAGATGGGACTGTTTCAGATGTAAAATTTTCGCCAAATATTGTTTACAGATAACTACAAATTTAACAATATATTTAGGTCATTACCGGGCTGCTACGTCGAGAAGATGAAGTAGTTAAAAGTTAAATAGATAAAGAATAAGTTACTAATCTTTTATTTTTAATAGGAAAGTGCTACAAAGAGATTTCCTCTTGGTGTTATACCTATAGGTCGGACAAACACGGTAGCGAAATATTTATTTTACAACGAGAGTACTCACGTGAGGTATCAACAAATTAGAATTTTTTTTCTAGACCGGTTTTATTAATTGTAGTTAATTAGATGGATTGCAGATGCTGCCATGGCGATTATAAAAGAAAATCATCGACCAATGGATGTGATGCACATTCAAGTAAGACTTATTTTTGAAAATTGAATTGTTATTGAATAGTTTCTTTTCAGGGAGAGTCTGGGAAACCTGTTTACGCTATTGGTAAAATTGATTTGGGAGCTTTTCGTGATACCAATGCTAAAATTTCTAAGTATTGAAAAAATTAATCAATCTTTATTGTATAATTTACACTATATTCGTTTTTTCAGATATTGGTATTGGGGTCCATTCAAATCACAAGTAGCTTACGTATTCTCTTTACTAAGGGTAAATTTATTTCAGTATTTTGAAACTGATAAAAAATTATATTTCAATTGCAGACTTGGCCAAAACATGTTGAAGTGAATATGAATTACACTTTGCCATGCCCAGGATGTTCCAAATGTCAAACTCGAGCCACGAATCAATACGCAAATAATGAAAACAGAAGATGGTGGCATGCCTTTATTAGACCCAAGCCGCTCCAAAGTAATAATTTCCTTAAAAAGCAGTGATAGACTTTTGGCTTTGTTCCTCATATGTTTTCTACAACTAGAGACAATCTCTACTTCTTTTCCATATTTTTGTTACACAAATTACTTTAACGTTTAAACCACTTATTTTGGCTACTAGTGTACTTTTTGCCCCTTTCCTAAATCCTCTTCTGTTTTAGGCTTGCATTTTTTTATAACAGCAAAATGTTTTCAGTGCCGACGGTGAGTTCGATTGACTATTCAACAGTCATCAATGAGGAATGTGGCGTGTTTAAGACGAAGCAGACGAAAGCTACTGAAATCACAATAGCAACTAAACACGCGTTTGCACCAGTAAGATTATAACTATTTTTATCTAAAATTAAAACACAATCTATATTTAAATTTTATCTTCTTATACAGACGGTTAGTAAAAACAGGTCCCATTTGCAAATAAGAATTGTCCCGGACGATTTAACCAGATCTCAGTTCATGACTGAAGGCGTGAGCCATGCTGAGGTTGGTAAAGCTAGTGACGACGTCACGTTCAATTTCGAAGCAAATGAAGTACGGTTACAACCTGTTATTCGCGAGGGAGAAGAGGCTTGGTACTCGATTGATAACGAAGCTTTCGAAGTCAAGCCAATCTCAATAAAACTTCTAGCAAATAAAGTGAACTTTTATTGTCATAGTAAACCAACACCCTGAAAGGGTGCTTGTACATTAAATTGTTAATAAATAAATAAACGCAATTTTCTGTTTTATAATTCTGCGCGTCTCACTCTCTCATCCTTCTTCTCATCCTTCTCATCATCCTTCTTCTTGTCATCCTTCTTTTTGTCGTCCTTCTTCTTGTCGTCCTTCTTCTTGTCGTCCTTCTTCTTGTCGTCCTTCTTCTTGTCGTCCTTCTTCTTGTCATCCTTCTTTTTTTCTTTTCGCTTTTTTTCCTTTTTTGGTTTTTGTGGTACTGTCTAAACGTTAAAATAATTAACCTAGGTATGATTGAAAGATATAAAACTTGGATAACCTCTTCAGGCTTGCGTTTGTACGGATTGACAAAATTGGCATCGCGTGGAATTAAGTCCAATTCTTGTGCCGACTGTAAGAATTAAGTTACATGAATGATAATAGGCTTATCCACATATTCAATTATTACCAGATTTAACAGTTTTTTAACTGTCTTGTCAATAAAAGTGGTTTCATTAGTGAATATAATCCCCCACTTGAAAGTCACATCCGCATCAGTAAGTCTCTTCAAATGATAATGCGAAATATCAGGTACACGTAAAAGAATGTCACAAAATAAAATCGTGTTTTCTATTACTAATGCAAGTGCTGTAAATATAATAATAATTAGTTACATTGTTTTAAAAGGGGAAAAATTGTGTTTAACCATCTTTGACTTCGTCTTTTTCCGGCAGTTCGTCTCCAGGAATATAACCGTTATTTTCCAACATCACTCTTGACGGAATCATGACCTGTAATTTAACAATTTTAATTCAACAAAAAAGTAAGTATTTACACGTAACTAACTTTAAGCATTCCTTGCATTAAAATTTTGACCACTTTGAATTGCTTTTCATAGCTTTTATTTAATATCGTGTTCTTGAGTTGTTTCAGTTGTTCCGCATGTTTCATTTTAAGTAACTTTCTATCTGAAAACGAAAACACATTTTATTTGCGCTGCAGTAACACAAAACAATTTTCCGTACAAACGTCTTCTGGCGACACGCCTGCAGTTGGATTTTTCGTATCCCCAGGTGCCGTTCCATCAATACCAAATGCAGGTATTAAAAATAAAACATAGATATACACCCGCATAGTATCTTATTTTATTTTCCATTCAATCTTAACAATATGAACGTTAAATGCACGCGCGGTTGATGTTCTATTCTATCGCGGGTTGAAGACTTCCGTTTGGCGCCATCATGCGGTCGCCACTTGAAACACGCATTTCTAAATATTTTCGGACACGTGAGAGCATATTCTAGCTGCCTGATCATCTGCTTCCGATCAAATAGTTTTTTTTAAATTACAAAACTGCAGTGATAACTTTTCTAATAAGAGTGGAATGCGTGAAGAAGCGCATTTGTTTATTTTGAATAGTTGTTACCCAATTACTGACAGATAATACAGAGATTTGATTCGTAATCAACACGTATTGAAATAACAATGGCGGCCCCACGATCGAAGTGGGATGACGTTGGCAGTAACCATGATGAATCTGATGTAAATGAAAACTAATACTTAACTGAGAGAATTAAAAAGTACATTTATTCAATTCTTTCTAGTTTTTTAATGACACTGATGGCAACCTAGATGGCGAGCTCACTGTTCCTCTTACAACCTCACCTGAAGACGAAAGACCATTTGACACTTTGGATGAACCAATTAGAACTACAGTAGTAAGAATAAAGTATAAAAAGAATGTCTAGTTCCGGCATTAATGTGTGTGTTTTTTTTAAAATTTAGTTACGGGATTTGAAAGCTGTTGGTTTGAAATTCGCCCACGTACTTTACCCAAAACAGAGGACCGCGCTTCTTCGAGATTGTATTTTAGTAAAAATAAAAATTAAGTCGAAATAACTAAAAATATTTTACTTTAAGGGGATCTATGGGGACCTCTTATTTTATGCGTCATACTTTCTACGTAGGTATTAGAAAATATCAAATTTATAAAACCATTAATAAGATATTTTATTAGCATGTTACAAAATTCTTTCGTCGATGATGCGACATCAGACGGCGGGCCCCAGTTTGCTCAAGTGTTTGTTATCGTTTGGGTTGGATCAGTTATAGTTACATTGAATTCCAAACTTTTAGGCGGAAAAATGTATAGATTTTATTTATTTATTTATTAAATGTATTACTAATTTATTTAAATCTTTTAAATTTCAGATCTTTTTTTCAAAGTATTTGCGTTCTTGGTTACTGCTTACTACCACCAGTACTGGCACTTATTATTTGCAAACTGATTTTATTTTCATTCCATACACAGACGGATGCACTTTTTATTTTACGGTTTGTTGTTACTATGTTTGGATTTGCCTGGGCGACATTCGGTATGAGACTTTTGCGTAAATTTTGTTCATGGACTAATTTATTTTCTTTGTAGCTTCGATGTCATTTCTCGGAAATAGTCAACCACCACAGAGAAAAGCACTAGCAGTATATCCTATTTGTTTCTTTTACTTTGTAATAAGTTGGTTAATTATTTCCCATGGCCATTCATAATACTTAAATGATTTTATAAAAAGTTATATTTATTCTATACTAATTAAAAATAATGTCTTGTGTGATAGTTACTCTTTTTTTCTGAAAAATAAACCGGTTTATAGTTTCAGTAGCTGCGCAGACTTAAAAGAAATGACGTTTTAGGAACTGACGTTACAAAACTGAACAAATATGATGGGTATCAAGAGTTCATTGGGTGTTACGTGAGCGTATGGTTAATTAAAAACTATTCATCGTTTCAATTAAGGTTATATTAAAATTGAGTTAGTGATATATTGAATCTTCTGAAGTGCCACACGTGTTAAAGTTTTTTTTTTTTTGTATTCCTCCTGTTCTTTGTGCAAAGTGCTGGGTACTGTTGTTGGGTTTCTGTTTTTGAAAGCGATGTGGATGAATTGTAATCAAAATTTAATTTCCAGCAAGTTTAAAAGCATATACGTCATTAAAATTATTGTGCAGAAAAAATAAACTCGCAGTTTAATATAAAGTTATTCAAATTAATAATTTGTGTTTTCTTAGCAAACACAAGGTATGATGGTAGTTGGTTTACAAGGCTTTTTAGTAGTGTATAGATTCGCCAACAGGTGGTGCTTAAACCTCGCAAGGATAGAAGCAATTATTCGTAGGGTGTCTTCTTTACTTCATAAAGACCTACTTTTCCCAATAATATCAAACAATTTAAAAACATCAAATAAATAGGCCGCCATAGTTGCAATGAATGAGGTCATAGTGATGATCTAATTCATTTACATCAAACTTTATTGTTTACATGCGAAACGTGGCTGTTTAACTTGCATAACAAACCACGTGAGTATCCTACATTTTTACCCACACGCCCAACACTTTCCGCGTAGAAAATACATTTTAAACCATAACTCGTACTGCATTTACAGAAATGGGCACTAACACATTTCTACAACATTTTGTAAACCAAATGAACTGTGGTGGCATTGAGCCTTGCGCCGTTTCTTCTCCGAAATCAACAGGTTATTTTACCATAAAATAATTTTGTAACTTTGCTAAACGGAATTGCTTTTTCTCACAGATGAAAGCCGCGATAGTAGCATCATCCTATTTAACCGTAATCCTGAGATTGAAAAACAAGTTTCCAATGGAGATAGCCCGTGGTTAAGTAAACCCAGACGATCTGAACTTTGTTTATCCCTAAGTGAAACAAGTAATACATCAACTTCTGAAGTAAAGTGCACGCCCCGAAGAAATTTAAGTTTCCGTAAACAAACAAGAAAAAAATGTGTTAAGTTAGGTAAAATTAAACTGTGTTTGGAGAACCTGAATTTAACAGTTTCAGCTGATCAATGGCAATTGATCTGCGACTACCTTCAAGTGAAAAGCGACGACGAATCTGTAGATTTAGACGGTAGGTTAAAACGTTACTTTTTGTCAGTTGTTATTTTGATTTATATTTAATCCAAAACAGATTCCGTTTCAATTTTGATACAAATACTCGGAGTTGAAATGGATCTCAAAGGCGTTTTAGCCGAGGAATTGAAATCTCATTTACAATTTGGACAAGTGGAACCCAAACTTGACAAGCTTGAAAGTGAAAATAAAGAGTTGTGTTACCAAATTAAGTTATTAAAGGTATTTAACACGTAAATAATTGAGTGTTTCTACATTAATAGTTTTGTGTTTTCCAGCAATTGCTGCATGAAGAGAGAAGTGACAGTTGTGAAACTGAAAGAGAATTATATTTTACTCGCAAGGTAACGAAAAGTACAATGATAAAATCAAAATATTTGCGCTTTTATTTCTTTTCCTTAGAAAATTCAGGAATTGATTAATGAAAAAAGGCAACTAAAAACCGAGTTAGCCGCATTGCGGTTACAAAAAGATGAAATGGTTGAACGTAAAAATGAAGAATCTCAGGTATTGTTGTTAATTATTCGATATACACATAAAAACGTAGTTTTACCTCCTATTTGTACACTTAAAACTTACTAGTTCAGTTAGAATTAAACTTATTTAGGAGTGAAATTAATCCTGAAGCTTTACTGTAACAAAAACTCATTTTTATAGTTTATAATAATAAAAAATTAATCTTTCAGACAGATCTGAAAAATAGCAAAAGAAAAGACATAACCTGTCGACTGTATCAAATCTCAACGGAAAAGCTACTGCAGTTTACCAAAGTAAAATTGAAAAATAAAAAGCAGGAAATAAATATACCACTCTAATATATTCCACAGGTTGTATATGATTTATTAACAGAACACATGGAAAGTTCAGCTAGTAAACAGTTAGTAAATGAAAGTACAGTAATTTAAAGCAGACTTTGAAATATTTTTTTTTATTTAATTTTCAGGGCAGGAAATTCTCATGAAAAACCCGACATGAATACCGCCCGTCAGCCAATCAGAGTTAAAAGAGCAGCAAGTGTACAAAATGGAACTGGTGACGTGAGCAATTACTTTTCTCGAAAATATGTGGGTGGAGGACGCTTGTGTCGTGCTGCAAGTGTTTGCACAGTTGGTTCAAACCTTCATCTTACGGGCAGTGATAAAACAGATATTTTAGAACGTTTGGCAAATAAAGCGAAAGAGATCTCAATCACAATAGAAAATATACTATCTGAAAACGGTATTAAAATAAAAGGAAGCTTGATGTACACGTGTTGTAATGATATTTTTATTTTTAATTTAAACAGACGCATCAAATCCTACGCAAGAAAGAGTTGAATGGGTTTGAATGACCTAACTTCACAAGTAACATGCCATCATTTGAATGAATTGAAGGGACACGTAGGCTGATTCTGATTGTTCTTTATTAAATAATTAAAATGCCTGCCTTATTTTTGTACTTCATTAATGCCATAATTAAATACCATTAATTCAATTTATATCAATGTTTGATTAAGTTATTTAAAAAAAAAAAAAGAAAGTAAATAAAAGTATCACTTTAAACCGAAAAGTTTATTTAAAGCAAAGGAGAAACTAAATTTGCCCAGAGTATACTACTTTTAAACATAGAAATTGTTTTCTTAAACGATTACCATTTTTGCTACGCGATGGCGCCCCAAGTCCATGGCCCAAAACAATCTATTCTACCGTCTGCAGTTACTGAGTGAATTTTATTATTGGAAGCGTGGTGCTCTTTTTAGGCGTGCCTCGTCGTATTGATCGTACTGCTTTGATCGTCGTCTTCGGAGAGACTATGAGCGATGATCTCGCAGAACCGCCACGATTTACGAGCACAACGCTGAGAAGTTTGCTAGAACATCCGGATCTTCAAATGCCAGGTGAGTGAAATTACTTTCAAGGTACCTTCCGCTTTCCCTCTCAAATCAATTTACCCAATCAGGTTTTATGAAACCTCATAAAAAATATGCAATAACTATTATGAATTAACAGCAAAAATAAAACCGTTACCATTGAAAAAAAAATCGTGAAAAGCGAAAGTAGGTTAAAAAAGGCAGGAAAAGCAACGATTCACACATTTATTTTTCAAGGTTACCAGATAAAAAAATGGTCAAACGTTGTTTTTCTGACTTTCTACGGACATAATTACGATAATTTAGAAAATCCTAGCATCCAAAACCATTGTACCATATAAATACAACAATAATAGTAGGGAAAAAGTAAAATTACTTTATTCACATTTTCTTATCAACCAAACGATAATCAAGTTAAGGCTGTAATTACTATTTATACAGTCAGAGGAATGCTTTTCATTACTATATGAATGCACTTGACTTTGAATACGAGGCCTTCATTTATGTTTATGGACAAGGTCAGCAGAGTGGTCGTGCTCCTACAAGGCAGTTTGCTTTGCAAAATGGAAATTTCTTTTCATGCATTTCAATATGAACCTGATGAAGGATATGATCATTTTACCCCCCTTTTAATTTTATTTTCACTCGTTGGCTTTAGAGGAAATGCACAAGATTGCAGTCTGTGTGCTGCACTGCCCTACACTCAGCTGAATGTTACTGTAACATTGACACGTGGATAGATGAGTTTAATCTACGCTGCGACTTATTTTCGTTCTTTTTTATTTAAATAAAAAACCTTCTGGCTTCACTGCAAACAATTTATACACTTTTTTCATGAGTCTAATATTTTTCCTTTACTTTCAACAACTTTTACAATTTTTTTTTTTTAAAATGACTAAGCATACAGTTTTAAATGAATAATCTATAACCTTGAATTTTATTTTTCTGTTTTATTAGGTTTAAAAAAAAGGGTAGAAAAATGAAATTCGAACTTACCATTTATTAAACTTTAGATTTTTCCTTTAAAAAAAGGAAAAAGAGCGTCATCTTCGTCATAATTTCTGTCATGTTCAAGGTCACTTTCTTATACAAAAAAAAAAAGGAAGTTGATGAGACTTTGTAAATATTTTTTTTGGGCGTTGGGGGATGGAACAGGGTGGCAAAAATGATTTGCATCGGAAAAAGCTGAAACTAGTTTTCGGTGTTATCTTCTCACCAGAGAATAGTTAATCAATGTCAGAATACCAAAAACATATTTTTATCCTTTATTCAGGGTTAGAAAAAAAGAGGAAAAAAAAATCCACGTGCAGTTTGTAATCTTATCTATACGAAATTAATAAATCTCATATGTTTGTAGATCGGAAAATTGAAGGGATGAAGAAAGTAGGTCAGAATAGAACCAAAATATAACCCTTTTGAGATTTTCTCTGTCATTATAAAAACAAAGGAGAACTTTTCTTGATTATTTTTCGCGTAAATGAATGTTATTAGGTCCAGAGGATGCGGAAGTTTTAGCTTAGACGTTTCCTTGATTGCCTTTTTTTTTTTCTTTTTCTCTCTTCTTCTTTTTTTTTTTTAATTTGGCGCTCACTTGGTTCTGGTGAATGGAAGCGTCAGGCAAGCCGACCTTGAAATCCCAGCCAGCAACGAAAATAAAACTCACCACCAGCACGTGGAGAATTAATTTTCAAGATCAGAATGAGCGCTTTGGCCTTGACCATTACCTGGTAGCTTTGCCGTGAAGTGTGCCATCTATACAAAAAACATTACATAGGCTAGAACATTAATCACTTGTTTTTCTCGTTTGTTTGAAATAGACAATTTTTCACGAAAAGTGTACGAATTATCACTGTTATTTTTTTTTTTAAATTATAATAATAAATAAAAAATTTTTTCAAATCGTAATAAATTATACACAACAAAGTACCATTTTCTAAAATTTTTATTCATTTTTTTTGTAAAAATTTCCTGTACATCTATTTATTAAGCATATATAAATACCAGGAAATTATAAAATATACAAAACGGTATCAAAACAATTTATTACGATTTTATTGAATTTTTTTATAAAATGTTACAGAAACAAATAAAGCGATACACGCGAATTGTGAAAGGAAAATTTAATCTATCCTTTGTCAATAAATGATAGACAATTAGTTGATATTTTTCTCAACAGAAAAAAATCTTTAGAGAGAAAAAAAATAAAATTCAAGGTCACGGTTTGTTTTTAATGTAACGCCCTTGCCCAGTTACACTGGGTGGTGGTGTATATTTCATCATTGATGATGATCGTGTCTGTTTTTTTGACACATGAAAAAACACTTATAATTTACTAAACTTAAAAATTTTCTAACTTAGTCTCGTTTTATTTCTAGCCTCGAAGATTCATTTCTCCTAAAGGTGTTCGTTTGTTTTCTTAGATCCGTTCCCACGTGGTAATCTTGGCTGATAATCAAATCTTAACACAATTTTTTTCCCCTTCGCGCTTGTAGCGCTGTACGCGCATGGCGGCTTTTCCCGTCATACATTTCGAAAGCGAGTTTGTTGAGTCAGCAAATCTGGTGCTGCTGCGCTGATGCCTGGGCCAAGGCCAGATGGCAGCCTCATCTCTGACCTACTTTTCCTGTAGGCATTTTGATTCTGGCACCTGGCCCAAGTAGAGAGTTTTCTTCTCACTGCTGTGCATAACATTGGCACGTGTAACACACGGAACATGCTCTGTGGTTATCGCCCCATGCTAACGAGTTGTGAGTTTAATTTATTTATATTTTATTTGTTTATTCGGTTCGATAGTGTTTTTATTTGTTCATTTTTTTTCCCGTGCTTTAAATTTTGTAGTTTTGTTTATCGTTTCCAACGATACGTCACTAACGTCAAAGAATCTGAAATATTTTTTTACTTTACTGAACGTTTCAGATATTTTTACTGAGTTTTTAAAATCTAAAAAAATTTCCGTTTTTCGCCCATGGATGGCGCAATGTTTTGGTTAAATCGTAAACTATACATTTTTTGGCGCATTGCCATTAATGGTGTGTGGTATCACTTGTGTTTGTGCACCAAATGAGGAAAGGAATAGGAAAAAAAAAAATTGGAGGCGGTGGAAACGAGCGGAAAAGGAAGTGGGATGAGGTTTAAATGGATTGAAGCTTCAATGTCACTGCCAAAGTGATTACCGTTCAAGGTTGTTCTTGTTTCATGATTGCTCTTGATGGTATTTAAAGGGTTGACACGCTTAAGTGATCGGAATTTTTGAAGGTTAAATTTAAAAAAAAATATATAAATGTTCAGGAAAAATTATTAAAGCATCTAATTTTAGAGGTCGTAAAAATTGTTTTCATGGTTTTATGTATTTATTATTATTTACATTTAGTACAACGTCTAAGAGATGGAGACAAGAAGGACGGCAATTGGGAGGAGTCGTTTGACTCTACAGCCGCCTATCTCAATGGAAACATTTGGGACAAAAGTATTTCGTATCAGGACGAATTCAAAATGGAATACGTCGATTTGGACGAATTCTTCAACGAAAATGGTATGTCTGTGCCCGCAACAGAATTGGCAGCCATGAAACAATCACCGGGACCTCAATCGCAACTACATCACCACCATCATCCAGCGACGCAATCGCAGACTGCGTCGGCTCCACCGGTCGAAAAACCGCCGGCTCAACCGTCGGTACACTCGCCGCCGATGCCGCCTTCGTTGCCTTCTCCGCCCACGCAGCCGTCACTCCCTCCATTCGACAAATCCGTCGAGATTAAGTCAGGTATTAAAAAAATAGAGCATCATCGTTAGGGTGTCTATATGAGGGAAGAAAAAATACACTAAAATACAGGATCATTGCATTTTGATGGGAGTGCAGTAATCCTGATGACGTAATTTGTTAGAATGTGACGTCAGCCCCACTTTTATTTTTTCTGCTATTAATATTTTATATTCTTTTCCTTTTCTAATTTTCTTAAATGACAAAATTTTTAATACCTTTAATCAGTTCTGGATTAATCTAAGCCAGATAACTTGAATTTTTTGTCTTCTTTTTTTTCTCTCTTTTATTTTTTAATTACTCCAGAACCTGTTTCCGATAGTGATATGCTCTATGGGAAACTCCCGTGTGAAAATGACCATCATTCATATAGAACCGAAAACGACTGTAAAGTCCTCAAGGTTGAGTTGAAGTTTTCTCCTGCTGATTTAGCGTTGGCCAATGCACCTGGACAGGATGACTTTGATCCCAAGAATCACACTTTCTCGGAAGAGGAACTCAAACCACAGCCCATGGTGAAGAAGTCCAGGAAACAGGTATTTTCAATTCTATTCAATTCCCTCGTTTGGGTTTCGCAACTTTTAATTTTTGTCACTTGGGGAAAACGGCGCTTCAGTAGGTGTACTCATGTCGTACTCTCGATTCAGAAATACTACGCCAACAAATCCTACTGCATTAATTGACACGAGTTAGGAGACTAACATCCCATTTGCACTAACAAAGTTAATCTGGAGTTACAATCTGGATTAACTTTGAAAATAGTAATAGATTAATATAATCGAGATCCTTAAACAAAGATCAGCGCACTGAAGCGCCATTTTTTATGTCAGCTGCACTCGGATTGCGCTTATTTAAACATGGACGTGGTTAAACTTCGTGCTATTAACCTGGCGCCCTTTTCCTACGATGTGAGTTGATTTTCTTGTCTGTTTGATCTGCTAAGCTGCAGGTTCTAGATTGTGGGAGAATGAACATTCGGCATTTTTTGTTGCAACTTGCAATGCCTTGAAATTATTGATTTTATAGAGAAATGACAGTGTGGTGTTTCTTATAAGCCTATTGCCTGTATGGTAATGAGGTTATTTAGAATAGCAACCGCTAACCCCTGGTATAAGGGTTAACACGAATTGTTGAATAGAGTTGATTCTGTTTGTTCATACAATGTTTTGTGGGATGAAATTGATGCAATTTATTATTGTAATAGTTTGTTCCCGATGACCTGAAGGATGACAGATACTGGGCTCGGCGTCGTAAAAATAACCTGGCGGCAAAGAGATCGAGAGATGCTCGGCGTGTGAAGGAAAATCAGATTGCTCTTCGAGCGTCGTTCCTGGAGAAAGAAAACTTCACGTTGCGAAAGGAGGTTGATGTCTTGCGCAAAGAGATTTCGGTTTTGAAGACGAGACTGTCCAAGTTGGAGACGTGTTAACACAAGTGACACACGGCAACCAAAAGCAGCAAAAAATTTCTACACTACCACTAAAAAAAAAAAAAATTGTTGTCGTGTGTTGTTTGAATGATACATATGTGCGGGTTTAGTTTTTTTTTTTTTCTTTATTATTATTTTTTCTTTTATTTTGCGGGATGAGTGTCAGTGAGGGGTGTATAGATTTTGTTTTTCTATTAATTGTATCCCTATAGATTTACCTTTTTATGATTTGAGATAATTTTCCACACTGGGGACAAAATGTTAGTAAAGTGTGGTCATTTTAGATTTTCCTCTCTCATTTTTTTGAAATATTTTGTAGTTTGTTTATACGTAGCACTCTGCTCTTTCTTTTCTCTATTTGTTGTTGTTAGAGGATCACATAAATTTTATTCAAGATCTTTTATTTTTTATTAAATTGTTATGTTTGCACTGGCATAAAAATTTTAAGGAAAATTATTTTAATAAGCAGATAGCAAAATTTCGCAATGAAATTTTCTGAAAATGATTTCGCATTTGTTGAAAATTTTCAGTTTTGTATTTTTAAAAGGGCTTGATTTTTTTTTAAATTCTCTAGTCTGAAAGCCGGGAACGATTAGAAATAGCTTGGTAGAGGTTGGGGAGAAATACGGGTGTTTGGGTTGTTTACGAAATTCTCGTAATTTTTATCCTAGGAATTTCGTCACTTTAAATTTCGTTACGAAATTTGGCTGTCTAACAAGTTCAAGTGGCGTCCATTTTCAAGGCTTATTTTTGACTGTTTAGTGTCTGATTTTTTCGAATTTTTGTTTTCATTCGTTCTGCTTCCCTGCAATGCCACAGTTTACGAAATATCAGATTTTAAACTTTTCGTCACAACAGTCTTTAATGTTATGCATTTAAATTGAAAGAATTCACTTTTCACACCTCGTAAAATTAGTTGTGACTTTTCAAATTGAGTTTCTATACGAAAGTGTCTTCTATATTAATTGGTATGCATACAGAGGACCAAAAACGCTTGTGCCAAGAAAAAAATATATTTTTTCAAATATTTTTTACGGCAAAAATAAAACTTCAAAATTTTAACAAAAGTTTTGTAACAGTCAAAAATGAAAATTAGTTTTTAAAAAAATGAGGTATTTTTGAACTTTCAAATAAGCCAGTCAAAATTCTATTTACAACAGAAAAAATGTGGGCCTTAAAAACTACTAAGCAAATTTTGGCAATTTTATTTTTATATGATAAACTTTTTGCTACTTGCGGTTGTGAACGCAATTCTTAGCAACTATTTCAATTTTTCAATATAGTACAAAGAAAGAGTATAAACCGCCTTGACGTGTATCATTGTATAAAACAAAAACAAAAAACTTAAAAAAAAAAAAAACCATCGTTTCTCTGTGAGCAACGATTAATCTTTTATTGTGTAATTAAAAACTTAGACTTATTTCTTTTTAAAGAATATCATTTTCCACTTCATAGACAGAATTTTCTCTAGATTTTCACACTGTATCAAACATCTTTATTTTTCAATTTTCCTACTTCTCATTTTACTGCATAAAACTTCTACCTTTTCCATCGTTAGAAAAATAGCTTTCATTTTTTTTTTTCGAAAATTTTTGTTTGGTGTTGGTACTAGACGGTTTGGGTTTCATTTTACGTTATAACAAATTTGAAGAATGTAAATAAGTCTAACTGGGAAATGTATAGCAATTTTAATTTTTTTAAAATAGATGACATAGAATTTTAAACTCAGTCGTTGTAATTATTTTTACCCAAACTTATAAAGGTGTACAATTTAAACAGTAATTATTACAGACGCCTATATTTGTTCTAGTATAAGTTTTAATTTCGTATCTTGTAAATTTCATGAAAAATGACAAAACGTATCCTTTTCAATTATCAGTAACGTGTAGTTTTGGATTTTTAAAACTTGTAAATTTCAAATATATAATGCGTTTATAGTGTATTACACGAAAATATTATATATGTATATATAAATTTATATGTATATATATATATAATACCCTTTAGTCGAGGAGTTTGCGAAACTGTAGGCTTTATATATATATACATATTCATTATATATATATATAAAAGCGTATGATAATAACTGCCAATTTTCTTCATGTGTTCAAAGCGTTGGTATACGATTTTAGTTTGATATCAATTCGAATGTGAACCTAACTTCAGCTATTTTTCAAATTGTGACAATTCTAAACTATAGAAGTACTTGTATTTGTATATTGATAACACAGTGCCGTAAATTTTATCATGTTTTTACGCTTTTATGTTTCTTATTTTATTATTTCAATTCAAAAATATTTGGTCAAGATGTAAAATGGATTCATAGGTAGGTACAAGTTAGAATTTTTAGTTTGAAAAACACATCAACGTAGGAAAATAATTCAAACGCTAATTCACAATAAAGAATTCACTCGCCCAGTCAACTTTTTGATGTGATGGAAAGGAAGAAAATGGCGTTAACTTAATTCGGTGTTGAAGATGTACCAAAAAAATTGTTCCATATTGGAGTCAATAAAGCTAATCGGTAGTCCCACTCACGCTTTTTATTTGTGGCTAAGTAAATATGGGTGAGAAGTATTGCAAAATTAAATTTTAAGTACAGGGCGAGAAAGCAAACGATCTGTGACTTGGAAGTGCAAGCATAAAGGCTGATATTTATTATTTTCTTAGAATTTGTTCACTCCTTAGTGGGGAGAGTTTTAAAATAAACAGATAAGATCAATTGAAATGAATGAGTTTGATAAGTTATCGAAGTGGATACAAAAAAAGGTGTATTTGTATTTTACATTAGTGACGCACTTTATAAAAAAAAAAAAAAAACGTTACCCAACTCGATGCAGAAAAGTGTCCTGATACGTAATTTGAACTATACAAGGGCTGTGGGGCCACGAAGTTGCATTAAAAAAATGAAAAAACAATGATTACGGATCTTGAAATACGCGAAAAACAGGGCGCAGTGTACATAAACTCAGATTTAAAATTGAGGTTGCGTTTAAACAACGTTAGAAATTAATCTAAACATTTATTAACTAACAAGAAAAATTGTCTAATGACAATCGTGAATAAAATAACCGTAGAAATTTATGTCGCTGATGACAAAAGTAACTTACATCGCTACGAGTTGTTTAATTTTAATTACCACCAGACGGCGTACTTGTACATTGATTTTGTTAAACGTGGATGCGGTCGCGTGCAACTTTATCACACAAAACTATTGTCCTCGCCTATTATCTCCCACCTCATTTTTTAAATATATCACAGGGGAACTGATTAACTCAGTCAGACCATGGAGCTGGAAAAACAGTCTCGATTAACGACTAAGATTTTGATATTTTCAAGTGATAAATCTTGCGAAATTGAAATTATTATTCGTACTAATGATCGTTTTATTTCAGTAAATTTCGAAATTTTTAAACCCGTCATGAATGAAAAGTTGCCCATGATTTTCCAACTTTACGCTCGACGAAATTTAATGCTCCATCAAAACTGGAACGAAAAGAAAAAAATACCGAAAAGAAGTGGAAATTCAACGCGTTGTACAAATGGAAGCAGCTTGAGTCCCCAACCACAAGGTTTTACAACTTTAATAACATAAATAAAGGAGCCATTCGTGAAATTAAGAATATTATAAATATTTTTTGACGAAACTGACAAGAATTTTTAACAGCTGTACGCATCGTGATAAAGTTTTCACCTGAGTTTCACCTAAAAGCCGATTAAATCAATTGGAAGTTTAATGGAAAAATAAGCCTACACTGACAGGAAAAGTCTCCATTACGTACTCTATTGATTTTATTCTTGGCCCGATGGATTAAATCAGATCGAAATCGATTAATTAACACCGCCCTTCAAAATTATTAAGCCATAACGGAAAAAATGATAAATCGGTAATTGCCTTTTTAATTACAATAAATAATTTAATGAGTCAAGTCTAACGCCGGTGACGAATTGAAGTTATTATGTTTTTGTGTTAAAATATCATATTCTTTTATTCATGTATTTATTTCTATTAACTTTGAGATTTTACTTTGGGGTGAATTAGGCAGACATCACTTCTGTGTGAATGGATTCGCGGAAAGAGTTCGCTGGATTGATGCCCGGATTTAGTCGTGCGACGCGCGCATCTCGCTTGCCTCCGCGGTTCGTCAGCACCCGCTCAATTCCTACTACCACATGTTTGACATTGAAACTGCCACTAAGGTAAGAATTAAAGGATTTAGCACTATCGTTTCTACAAAAAAAAATTATTTAACCCATTGTGGGCCAAGTTTACAAACTCATTAAAAATCATTATTCAAAATATGTAAAGTAATAAGCAATTTTACTCATTTATTGCGCTATTAAAACGTGACAAGTTGGGTAATTATGTAGAACTAAATACTGTACGGTAAATTTAATTTTACGGTCATGGTTAGTGATGATACCACTCATTGGTGATTACAAAATAACGTCATATAAAATTGATTCTAAAGGGGTAGATTAAATATAAGTTGTAATTTAAAAAAGTGAAAGCAACACAAAAAAATATTTTCAATGAGCCATCAAAGTGTGGGTAAGTTTTAATATTTTTGACGTTAAAATGTTTATTTTTTAATAATTAATAACTAAATGCAATTAATTAGAGATTAAAATTCTCGGCTGTGGTGCTCATTAAACGGCTTGTGTGTTGAGAAAAACTAGATATGAAAGTTGGGCTTGTTGTTTCTTATTACTGTTGCAGCTGAGAGTAAGTACACAACAGCTTTGTCAGTGACGAAAAAAAAATTGATTACAGTTGAAAGATGTTTCTAGGAGGGTTGGTGGAAATGGAAATTGATAGCCGGTAGGCGGAATGACAAACTGTATTAGTTTACAAACGGAAATGAGATCGAATGAAAAACACAGCTAATTGAAGCGAAATTAATCCAAAATGTAAGAACTCAGAAATGTAATTTCTGTTTGGGTATTGATGTAAGTTAATGAATAATTGTGCAACATCCTGGAAGTAATAATTCAGAAAAGATAATAGATGTCCCACAATTTGGGCTAATAAGGGTTTTATTAGGGAAAACTTTTTTTTCTGAACTTGTAAGCCTCTAGGATTACTATTACAATTAAAATTAATTGTGCATTAATATTAAGCGTTTTTTCAGTTGCGTTAAAAAGTCAAACTGAAAATCTTTGTTGAAAAATCTGAAATTTTGCAAACAATTTTTTGCAAGATTTATTGAAATTTAATGAGAATTTCAATTAGAACTTGATTGACCCAAGGGAATGGATTTGATGTTTAAAAATACATTTATATACATTGTGGACTTTTACAATTGCAGTTTTCTGGAAAGCTGTAGTAAACTACATCATTGAAGGAAACTTGCAGTTTCTTCTATCTGTTAAGTTTTTGCAATGCGCGAAAACGAGATGGAAAGCTAGTTCACACAACACCGACAACAGCATCCACATCAGGATAGGGAAGAACCAAGTAAGCTATCTTTACATATTGTTATCTCATGACTTTGTCCCGCCAGACGCCCTGCTTACTAGTTTACTACATGTAAAAATTAGTAAAACTGAGTTAATCAATGATGTTCTGATCGGCATGTGCGGGAATTCCATCTGGGAATTTTGATAGTGTGATTTTGAATATGTGAATGGGTGCTATTGTTGAACTCTCCCTCTGTTTACTTTGTAGTAAAATTTGATCAATATTGACAATAGTTATCCCATACTATTTTGAAACTGTTTTGAATTAGTCACATCACATCAAACTAATTTTTATCTAAACCTATTTTCCTAAAAATAAGTGTAAGCTTGACAGAAATTTAGCTACTACACTATAAGCAATTTTTTTCCCTGTAATCAATTTCCTGTAAGTTGTTTAACGCATCACTGGTTTATTTTTTCGCTCAAGAAGCAGATACAAAGAGAAAAAGTGTCAATTTAGTGTTGAATCAGAAAATTTGCCATTAATCGTCACCATAAAAAGATAAACAAACTAGTAATTACTAATTGTGCCATCAGTAATCAATTACCAACAAAAAAATTTAATTATACCCTACAAATCGTTTGAATTCTTCAGACAAAAAAAAAAAAATCTTTAAAACTATTATAATTAAAAGAAGCCCCTATTGGAGCTTGATGAAACTAATAATATGGTAATAATAACAGGGGTAAAAGTCCTCTTGAGAATTACAATTGGAATAAATTGGTGCTCACCAAGCTATTTACAAGCTTTTGACAATGTTTGAGGAATTTAAATGAAAATGTCAATTCTTCAGATTGGAAATAAGAAAATAAAAGTTTATTAATTACCTTAACTAATTAAGCTCAGATCAGGAAGGGCAACAACTTATCACGCTTCCTTAATTTCCAATAAGAGAAGAACGAGTTAGCCCAATGACCTCAACGTCTCCATCTAGCTTAAATTTCAAGGTGTAGAAAAATAACTGGAAATATTCCAAACCATGCTTTGACCACCAGGGAGAGAAAGTATAAATTCAATTAAAAACCAGCATTAATAAACAACAATAGAAAACATTAATTTTCAACTTGTGCTTTTAGAGTATGACAAAAAGCGCACTCAAGATAAGCTTAGGCTTCCCTTGTTGGTAAAATTCAATTAGTATAATTGAGTTGAAAAACGCAATGAAGCTTAAGCTTGTTGTTACGTGACTCTTACAAATAATCTCACTGTTCAATCTCTTTTAAAAGGCAAAAGAGTTCCACTCCATTAAAAACTTTTTTAATTTTCCCAGATTAACATGAAACAATTCATTACGGTCACCATGTTACTCTTGTTGGATGCTGCTCTTCATAGCAATAGGTCAGTTGGTTTGTATTGATCTTAACAAATAAAAGGCCATTACAGGATTATCCAGTCCATTTCCTTATCTTTACTCATTATACGTTGCCAAAAAGTAAAAGGCGAGAAGTGGTTGTCTGTCAGCCAAATATCTCATCTTCGACCGGGTGGAGCGGAAAATAATTAGAGAAAATTAAAAGTCGGTAAATTATTCAATGCAAAGAAGCCTCGAAATTGCTATTATGTCGTGTGACATGAGTTGACAGCTTTGGTGCAACGCAAAGAGCAATTTCATGTCAATTTTAGAAACGGGGAAAATAAGTGCCAAAAAAAAAAACTGGAAAACCATAAAAAACATACTTTTCGTTGTATACTTTTTTAATTTTTTTTTTTATTTAATAGAGCTGAAGCAGTCCAAATGAATAAACACGAAAATATATCAAGATTGTTAGATAGCTTATTAGATTCGTACGACAACAATTTAAGACCAGACTTTGGAGGTAAGATATTATTACTTCTTCATTATACCCAATGTGAACTAGTGTGAACTAAAATTTAAAAAACAAGCATCAAAACAGGTGTTGGATCTAATTGGTGGCCGAGTTAGGCTATAGTGTCATTTCATTGGTTCTGGTGTATCACGTGGGCTACAGTGTCATTTCATTGGTTCTGGTGTATCACGTGGTTGACAACTCAATAATTGTAACTCGTAATGATCGAAATGCATTTCAAACTTTTATTTAAAACCAACTTGTCTAAGAATTGACTGTCCCTTCAACTAGGGATGAATAGAAAGTGACGGATTCTGTCTTCACATTTCTCTTAAACGAAATTTCAGTCGATGAAATATCCAAGTTTTAATGCGCTCTGCTTGAGTGTAATTAAAGAGTTAAAATGTAATGCTGATTGCTTTACTGACATAGATAACACGATGGGAATGTTTCCTCCGGATTCATTTCCTTTACTTCTAAAATGGGTGTTGATTGCTTGCATGTTAACGAGAAGGGCATTTGCCACAATTCGATCGGCCAAAATGCATTTCCAATCAGAACCAATTTATAGCCCTAGTTCAGCCATCTGTGCTTTTGATTTCTCGCTTAAAGTTTTATGCGTGCAATAAACATATTTTAATGTATGTGAAGAAAAATATTGCATTATTTTTCCTGGTACTCTTTTAATAACCTTTCTTCTTAACTATTAAATACTGCAATATTAAGAATTCATATTAGACAAATAGTGTGTTCAATTGGTTATAAGAATAATCATCAGATGGCAGTTTTCAAACATGACACTTTAAACCGTTTGATAAAATGGTGTGTTATAGTGTTTGATAGCTTTGCACACTATGCTTTTACATTCTTATAAATCCAATATACGCTTTTCTGTTACATCTGAAAATTGACATTTTAATTTTATAGCTGGGTCTTTTATGATATGGCAGATTAATTTGGGCCAAAAAAAAGTTTCCTTGCTCTTGCTTGTCTGCTTCATCACCCCTGTTACGATTATTGCCTCTCTCATCGTCTTCCCTCACTCGCCTTAGGGCACAAAGAATGACCCCTACTGCTTCAGTCCCATTTCCACAGAATAAACGATCCCACCTTTTCAAAGAAAAAAGGTAGAAATAGAGTTTCCAAATATTCAAAACACATGATAGCAAACTGACAAATAGTCATTGGATACTGATGTTTTCGTCAATAATTTTATCAAATCTTAATTTAATTTTTATAAAATTACAGCGAAGCCCCTAATCTTAGTATAATTTAGAAAACGATAACTGTAAGAGGATTTCAAGTATGGTCTGTCATTGATTAATGAATCACAAGAAAACATTATCAAATTTCTATCATATTTTCATCTAGGAAATGAACGAAAAAAACAAACATAAAACGATACAAAAAAATGTCGTTAAGATAAAAAAATGTGAGTTTTTTTTTTCAATGTAAAGGGCAAAATAGTGAAATATAATACTGAGCTACGTTACATTTTAAGTTCAGCGAAAATAAAACGACAATCAATTGAAATTTCATTCATATTTAACCTACTTTCTGATTTCCGTATTCCCCGAACCTCAATCAAGCAAAGCAGTGAGCCCGCCAAGGCGGCCAGCTCGCTGCAGTACGGCATACTAACTTCCACGCATGCGTGTGAACATAGTTTCTGCGCTGTAGGAAAGCTGCAATGACTTTAAACTATTGTTTCTAATAAAGTGCGACACTGACTATGAATACTAGGGTAATTAAACTTTTATTTCGAAGGATAATTAGTCTCACAAATGCGAGCGTACTTGTAAAATGGAAAAAACTGCATCAAGTAACGCAGTGGGGCTTAAAAACTAAGTCTACACGCATGCGCAGTTGAAGAAGTGGCGACCTGCGTGGAAAGAGCCGGTGTCATGACAACATCTTTTGAATTAGAGATAGGCAATTTTTCCATGTTGGTGTTTGCGACCTTGACATAGTAAATGTTCAATGACGAGTTAAAGTTTCATGTTTTAGGGCGTTTAGTTTTTAAAATCGAAAATATTTTTTTTAAAAAATGTAAATAACTTTTTACGCCCAACATAATCAATAAATTTTTTTATGTATTATAAATGTTACTCTTTGTACACGTGCAGCACAAATTACATTTCATGGGCTTTCTTTTCACAAATAGTTACACTCTTAATAGATGTTCCTATGGTGCACTATGTTTGCATTCTTCACTATGGTTTCAGTAGTATTAAGACCCTATAGGTCAAGAGCTGTGATTGGCTGAGGAGTGGGGTAGGTGGAGCCTATCGCGGGTGGGTGGAGCCAACCACTGCTGACGAGTATGACGTCATAGGAAAAAAGAGTCAGGTTGAAAGTAGGTTGGGTAAGGGATGAAGTTAAAAGTAGTGTGTATTTAAAAAACAAACAAAATAATTTTTAAGAAAACAATTTTTTATTTAAGTAAGAAAATACACAAAATTTTTAAAGGATTGCTCTACATAGAGGGCAGGTTCTACCCGAAGTAACAGCCCACCGCCAAAAACATGGACGGTGGAACGTGTGTTTACATTGTGTAGTAACTATCAACTCGGGCCCTCCGACGTCTTCATTTTCCATATTTAACTCGGTTAGGCAAATGGCGCAATCGTCTGTGGTAGCTTCGTCAGGTTGTTGTCCCGGAAAGTCCCGGATTACCGATATCTCTATCAACTGCCTCCTAACGGCTTCACGTGCCGCTGCCTCGCCGCCGATCATGAAGGCCATCGCGGACCTGAAGGGGTTAATGAAGCCTTCTGCTTCCTCGATTTGATGGCCCACCGTTGCCAGATGTATAATCATTTCACGCATTTCGTCACGATTTTCATTTACTAGCGCTATTCCCAATCGAGTCATGATGTTTCCTAGGAAAAAAAAAAAAAAATAAATAAAATTAAAAATTAAAAAAATGAAACTTTAAAAACTTACTAAATTCAACCCATAACCCTTCCAAATGTTGGTTCTGATTATTTTCCATTGTTTTTGTGAAGTCAAAATTTAAAAGTCAGAGGTGAAGTCAAAACTTTAAAAGTTGAAGGTTCAAGATGATTTTTACCTCAAGTCTTGAGTGTTTTACACACTTTTCGTCTATTGTTCTTACCTGTCTGCAAATCATGTTGAAGGTGTAAAGAGGTAAACCAATCATGCATATTTACCCCACCTGTGTTTCTGGGGGTCCATCAATTTCCTGTCTGTTTTACCTAATCCCTAAAAAGGTGAATATTTGCATCTAATTTAATATCTCTGAAACTACTAAATATATTTAATTTCTGATTGCAAAATCAGAATCAACGTTATTTTTTAACCTTAGAAGTAATGTTTGGTTAATTTTAATTAATAATTAAAAAACTTGTATAATATCTATATTAAAAGTTAGTTAAGATATAAAATCATGGTTGTTGAGTTTAGTATGTATCACTAACTATAAGTTTATAATGTTTTTAAGTAAATTAACTTTTAAATTTATTATTTATAGAAGAAATATGAAATTTTTTATTAAACCTCTTCTTTTTTGTGTTTTTTTTTTTATATATTTTGATTTTAATGAATTTAATGTCATGTTTTTACTAAATAATATTAGTTTATATATTGTTTTCGAATTAAAAAATATTAAAACTTTACTTCTAGAAAGTCAAAACTCAAGAGTTACCCCCTACTGAGTACCAATTTCCTGTTTCTAAAAATGCTAAAAACTATGATTTTTATTGATTTGGTTTGACTTTTTGTGGGAAGAATAAGTTCACTATGTTAATTTCATTACTACTTAATTTTATTTTCCATATGTATTACATTTTAGTACAATTTTTTAAAATAATAATAATAAAATACAAAATATGAATTTAATTAGTTTTAATTTTTATTCTAGTAATTAATTGAGATAATCATCATGGTAATCATCAAGTTAAATCAGTTAGATTGTATTTCTTTACTAAAATTTAAAGTAAAGAATATTTTTCCTTAATCATCATTTTTTAGTGAATAATTCCATCGATAGATTGCGTAGCGATCGATTTTAACACAATGTGTCGTCACTACAGCGACACTGTGTTTCCAAAATGACTTCCGTTGAGTTTTGAATTGAGGAGATGTGACGTCACTATCGAAGGGTTAGTAGTTTAGATCACTTCGTTTTTATTTCCCGCCGTTTTAGTACGAATTCCATCAATAGATGTCGTACCGTATGATTCCGAGACGATATGACATCACTATACCATGCTCTGTTCCTGGATCTTACTCTTGAGTTCTGTATTGCTGTTTTTATCGATCAAAAAACGTGTTGATACAAATAATTGAAATTATATAAAATTAAACAAATGTTTCTAAATCTTAGGTGGGTTTGTAATCTTGCTTCTTGTAAGTTTTAGTAGCGATTCATCGTGAAATAAAGTCACAATCGCGTTCGTTTAGGTCAAGTAACTGTCTGACCCTATGTAAACATATAATTTTATTGTGGTTTTCTTGTTTCTACGATCAATAATAATGGTTTAGAGACATAACTACCTCGAAATAATATGATTAAAATAGTATATTTATTCAGATTTTAAAAAATATAAAAATAAATAAATTGATAATAGATGGCGCAATTACCGATTGTACGAAAGTAGGTTAAGTCGTAATTTCCTGTAAACGTAGAAAGTGCGTTCAAGCTATTTTTAGCAACTGACATCACTTTTGCAGTTGCTGATTGGTTGAACGTAAAAAGTGCGTTTAAACTATTTTTAGAAACTGACATCACTTTTACAGTTGGTGATTGGTTGATAAAAATAGATTTTGGGGTAATCCCTTACCCTTTTTTAGTATAAATACCCCTCCAACATTTAGAAGTTCAGTACACAGCTATAGAAGCTACTGGACTGCTGACCACTCCAATTTCTCAGATCTGAACCTGAAGTTTGAAGTCATCTTTTTGCTGAAAAGTTTTTATCACTGTTGAAGTCAAAATATAAGAGTGATTTGATGTCTGCTCAGCCAGTATTACTTCATCTTAACGGAAAACTCCACATTTCCATCTCTGAATTCCACGATAACTATTACATACACATTAGGGAGTACGAAAAAAAACCAAGTGGAACTCTTTACCCGACACCCAGAGGTGTTTGTTTCTCCATTGAAAATTGGGAGGAGTTTACACAGAAGTTTGGAGAAGTCAAAGCTGCTTTACAACAAAAAAAGCAATCAACATCTGAGTTTACTGTTTTAATTGGATCACAGTATAGTATCATCATTACTAAAAAGAAACAAAGCATATTTCTT